>JAPYYX010000886.1:0-36073 GCA_030522605.1 Cremastinae sp. B BG-2022a
GAAATTTAGACTTTCACTTTCAACCGCCGACCATTTTTTCAAAAATTGATATTTCATCAAATCCTTCGATCAAAGACTAGATAATACAATACAAAAACTTTATCTATTCGGTTTTTTTATTTCTAATAATCGGTGTAGAAGTTATAGTGGTCACCGTGGAAGGCCTTTTTCTGGACAGCGGTCCGTAAAATAATTATATCTGCTCCATTTGTGAATCTTTTACACTAGAAGAATTATGAAACATAGTAAACAATATACCCTTTACTATGGAAAAAGAAAGAGTTCGAAAACTGCGATCAGTTTCCCAAAAAAAATTTCAAAAAAACATGCTTTGTTTCGGCCAATGACTAGATGTAACCCCTTAAATTAAATTTAAAAAAGTGATTGGACTGAACAGCTACAGTAGCGGTTACTCCTTAAATTAATTGACAAATATATTCTTTTTTTTTTAACGAATATATATAAAAATTTATAATTTGTAATAATTTATAAATAGCAAATTAAAAAACCGTAATATTAGGAAAATGAGCTTGCCTTTTAAAATGAGGATAGGTTGTTCGCCATGGTGTTCCTTGAAGACTTTCTCGAAGTAGGGGCTGCAAGCAGCGAGAACGAGCTTGTGGGCACGGAGCATGCCGCTCTGGCAGGCGAGCGTAGTGTCGGTAAGAGATCCACTCTTGTACAGAGCCTCGAACAATCCCGACAGATTCGCCAGGTGATTGTTCCACGTGAGATTGAACGTTTTGTCGCCCATCTCGGAAAAACAAATGTCCCTCCTAATTTCCTAATTGGCCCCTGAAAACTGAGGAGAAACCATATGAGTCACAACTGGAACAAAAAAAATTGTATCCTATATTTTTTATTGAATTATTTTTAAAATTTTTTCTTCTCATCGGCAGGTGGTTTTCATCGATTCGAGAGGAAGAATGTTAGGAAAAATTTGGAATTTCGTACACGTTGGTCGGACGGTGGTTCGGCGACGCAGTGAGAAAGCCCGCGGATTTAGTCAGGCCGAGGCTTGTTTTGTAAATCCCTTCGTTGTGCGAAGGAGCGTCGCGTGTGCGCGCAAATGCGTGCACGCTTTTGCGTTAGTGCGTGGGCGAGGATGGTGAGTATAAAAGCTCCGTAAGGGATGGAAACGCCATGGGGTGGGAAAAGGGGCGCTCCCATTTCATGACGGGGTACGAAAATCTCCCGTGCACATGCGCACAACCACGAGCTGTCCTCGCTCTATACCCTCCCGATCCATAATTTCCCTGTTACCATTCCATACCCGAGATAGGCGACCCTCGCTTTCTTCATTTTCCTTATGCAACCTGCCCTAAGAGCATCCGCAATCCAGAAATCTTAATTTTCCGAGTGCATCAATTCGCACGGACTCTCGACAACTTTTTTTTTTATCCACTCGTCGCCCGTCAAGATGTAAAAAAATGTTATTTTCTTCCGAAAGTGTGGGACATTTTTTGACGAATTTTCAGGATTACAGAAACGAGCGTAATCTACGAAAGCGTTTCTCAGTATTATATCCAAGGGTGAGAGGAAAATGAAAATATTGCGAATGTAGGCGCAGAGCTGTTTTCCCCCGTCGTTAAATTTTAATACTTTTATTCAAGAAGATAATGACACGACGCACTTAGAACGGTAGATAAGTAAAACTTGATTTAAGGTCGTAGAGTTTTCATAGCCGCGTAGAAAATCATGCTAGAAATGGGTGTGGGTCGAGCTAAGCGCGTTTGTAAACACACACCGTGCCTCGGCGCGAAACAAAATAAAAGGACTTCTGCTTCGGTTACGCGTTCTAAAATTCAGACTTAAAATTTTCGTTTTATGGAAATGTTACGAATTACGTATTTTATTTCAATTTATCATAATTAATAACAGTTAAGATATAATTAATTTTAGTTGCGAACAATGATACATGGATCAATATAAAAAAAATTGAATGGGGCTAAATATTTTTGTTAGAAATGAATACGAAGTTATTATCGTTACAGTTGTACGTATTGATAAATATTATTCGTAGCTTTATTTAATTAAAAATAAAAAAATTAGTTATAATGTTAAAATCGTTTTAAATCGTATTTTAGTTACGAATAAAGTGCAATTTAATGAAGGTACCCCTCGTGCTGAAGTGCTTTGACGGATATATAAGAGAGAAAGGTTTACTGAAGAGTCCAGAGTTATAGACTGGCAAGAGGGACTAGGAACGAGAGAGAGAGAGAGAGAGATCTGTCTATTAATACCGTGCGCTTGGCACGGGAATCTCTCGTGATACGCACACGCGTTCGAAAATCCCAAATACAGTTTTTCAAACTTGAATGCTCATTAAAAATAGTCTAAACAGCATTTAAACGCTCGTCCATAAATTGAAGAGATTGTCCGCGACGAGAATTGAGAAATAATTTGGATATTAATTTCAAGAAGTATCTCAACTTACTTACCTCCCTTTTTTCCCGAGCTCTTATATTTCCGTCGAGTGCGAAGGAATGCTCGGCAACGTTTGCCAAACCACTTGATGATGTTGTAAAATAATATCCGGTGAAACACTCGCCGGGAGACTTTCGACTGGCCGAGAAAGTATAATCCGGGTACGGTTTCGTCCCGGAATATTCTAATTGAAGACGTCCTCTGCTTTATCTCCGCGTGTTTTCCTTCGCGACGCACACGTCTCTCGGTCAGTGGAAATAGACCGGTGCCCCACGACGAGGCATCGAATTCCGATGAACTTGAAGGGTCAAACTCCACAGCTGTGTTGCTCCCCGAGACGATTCCAAGTATATCACCGGCTACTTCGTTGTATTCCGAGAATCCTTTCCAAATTTTTGTCCAGTATTTGTTTCTCCTTCGGATATGACCGATTCGATTTTTTTTTTGTTTTCGCAAATTGGAGAAATCCGGGTTGAGACGTTGCGACGGTGGGATTTCGTGGTTGCGTGAAGAGGCGAAGAAAAACGTGAGGGGCACGCAGCCGGGCAAGAAGACGTCGTGGCTCCCTCGCGCTGAGGCGCGACTGATATCAGTTCAGGGGGACGACTACAGGGACCTCGGGGGCCGAGGGATAGAGCCAGCGAACGAGCCCCACCGGGGGGGCGGAATATAACCCCCTCCCAGGCATCCGTGGAGAGCTCCCTTCGTCTACCACCGCTCTTTATACTTGCTTATACTCTCTCGCTCTCTCTTTCTCGCCATCTCTCTCTCTCTCTCTTTCGCTCTCGCCCTCACCCTCTCTCTCTCTCTCTCCCTCTCTTCACCGTCCGCTCGCTCGTTTTATCTTCCTCTCTGTTTTGTCGCTCCCGCGTTCTCGGTCGCGGCTCTTTTCGAACCCCGCGGCTTCGAACCTATTACTATAACCGTATATTTATATACCTATATCGAGCTTTTACAATGATTATGTGCGTGTGTATATATATTCACATTTGGTGTATTATACGCTGGAGTCAAAGACGCCCGGAGACCGAGAAAGATGGAACTTTCGCAAGGAACTTGTTGGGATTCGCACCGAAATAACAAACCCCCGAAAAATTTATTTCCTCCCGAGCCCCCAATTCTTTTGCGCTTGATTTTTATTCACCGGACTCGCCTTCTTTCGTTATCTTCTGCGACTCGTCGAACCTTCCCTCTTCTGTCTCACCGAGATCCTGTATTTGATAATAGCAATTTTCTTGTGCCTCGTTTTTCTCTTTGTTATGTCTTTGAGTGTACAGAAAAATTCTCCTCATTGTTGGATTCGTGAAATTTTTCTTATAATCAGGTTAATTATATCTGATAAGACACTGGTCCTTTATGCATAATTCGATCATCTTAAAAAAATGTTAAATTTTGATTATATTTTGTTTACTGCGTAATTTTATGAATTGTATTTTTGAAAATATTTTAGTAATTTTTTTGGACGATGTCTTTATTATATGATGAATGTAATTAGAAAAATGGAGTGTGCTCTATTCCGTACTTTCAGGATTTTTTATCAAGATCACGTTGAGATTATTGATATTGAATTTCTTTTGATCCGTCCGATATTTGCACGCGACATGATTTTTCAAATTGAGAGCAGAAAAAAATTATTACCGGATTTCTTAAGGTGTTTCGGTACATGAGCGACTATGATCAGAATGTGATAAAATTTTGTCAGGATTTTCTTCAACATAAAATACGTGAACGTGATTTTTTTCAAAATTTTCATCTACACAGTTTTCGAGTTATCGAAAGAGAAAATTGTCCTTTTTCTATGAATATAGTTATAGACTCCCTGCATAAAAACGGAAATGTTTTATTTAATAACTCAATATCTGCGTAGACGAATATTTTTTGGGAATTTATATCCGTTTATCAATAACGAACATCGTTTCAATTTTTTATTCAATTCTGATCATTTTTCGATTCCTCATCTCTTTTACGTGTTAATTTCTTGAGTTTTATGACAACTGTACCGAAACCCCTTAAATCATATATTTAAAATTTGTCCAAATTGTTCCTAACGTATAAATTATTTTTTTTTTTATTTATCATCAAAAATCTGGAAGATCGAGACCGAGTTATCGGAAAACGTAATTGTCTTGATTATGCCGTAACGGCAGCAGAAAAAGTAACGCTAACGATGTTAGGCCGAAGGTACCGGGGCTCCCTCGGCTCCCTCGAAAGCTCCGGAGAGATTGCCTCCTGGGTGGTGCACGGTGGAGAAGGACGGAGCGGGAACGAGGGGGAGAACGCGTCGGGGCAACCCCCGGCGCAATCCATCGAGCCCTGACCCCTCGTGGCCGCGAGTCGAGCGCCCACACAGCAAGGGCTGCTTTTCACTCGCGACGACGCGTCCGATTGTCTGTCTCTCTCGGTTTCTCTCTCCCGTCCTCTTTCTCTCTCGCTATGCGTGGGTCCCCCCGGACACTCGCACCGATCGATCTACTTTCACGCTTCTTTCCACGCACATACGCTTTTCCTTTTTTTTTCCATTCAATCCCATGGACCTTGCATTTTTTTTATCCTGTACTAATTTCCTAGGTGTTCGACCCGACACGATCGCAGGATAATGCGAATTTCGTGTAACGACGAGCCAGGGGGCACTCGCCATCGTCCACATTGTACTTCATTATTTTTCATCTCTTTTGTAAAGAGGACATTTTTATAATATTTAAGTGGATTTTTCTTTTCATTTTTTTTTTCTCTTTATCAATGTTGGCCCCCTCTGTTGACGTTATACAAGTTTATGTTTATCATTGTTTTTTGGTGAATAGTAATGGATGTTCATTTTTTATTTAAAAAAATTTTTTTTAGGAGTCGGTTACCAATTGCCCCCTCCTGGACCAAACGAGCGAGGATGTACTGTAGAGATTTTCTCCCAGGATGAAAAATCCCCGAAACCACAGGTGGCTGAGGACTATGTTTTTTTTCGGCAATGTCAAAAACATCGGGAAATGACGATGACCTGGACGAACAACGTGGCGAAGGTACGGACGATATCGATTCGTTATTTTTAGGGACAACCCATCTCAGAATCCCCCTTTCAGCTCCTCACTGAGGGCGCTCGAGAGCCCAGCTTCGAAAATTCGATATCATAGCTCAGTGACGCACACTTGTGTATTGATAACTCCCATAGCAAGAGCTCTCATTTGCGATAAGATTTTTTTTCACTTTTGTGAATTCATAATTCTCCTCGGAAATTTGATTAGAGATTCATCAGAAAGAGGATTCATCCAGGCACTTTCAGTATCGATGCTATAGTAATGAAACGATCGGTGCCCTTTTCCCTAAATTTCTGACATACCAAAAGCAAATCAATATTTCTATGGATGAAAATTTGGAGAAAAAAAAATTGAAGTAGCGGAAATTAATATTTTTTTGCAGATTTTATTAAAAAAGTAGTTTTGATGGTTAAAAGAAATTGATACAACGCATCAACAAATTCATTTACAATATCAAGAGGAAATCGTACCACAAGATCAGTCAGTCAAACAGGACCTTGAATTTTCTTCGATAAAAAAATAATGATGAACTAGAATTTACTTCACTGATAATTCTTTGACTAGATTAATGATCGTATCACCCAAATATTTGATATTTCGCGTTAATGAGTCCATTTTTATTTACACATGATTTTTCTTGGTTCGTGATGATTAATGATTACGGAGTTTGAAATGGATTTTAATCCGAATCGAATTATATACTAAAAATATGATTTCGATTTTTCATTCGATTGAACTGGGTCAATAATTAGTAATATCCTATAAAACTACAGAGTAAAATTTGCTGATCCGGTATGTCAATACTCACAGCTAATAAATTAGAAACTATTCGCAAAGTCGATATTGTAGAAAATATGATATCTTTCTGTAGGACGTGTAGAGATGAGTTGATCATTTATCGACACGAATCGGTTGTCCCGATAAAAACAGCTAGTTACCGATCGAGTGCGTTTACAAACTTTCGTTTTTATCCGCATGTCAAAGTGTGGCGCTCGCGAACGTAAGGTATTCGTGCTGATCTTTTTTTTAAATGTACTACCGTCACGACCATGTATACCTGTTATTCGCGAAATTCAGAGTTTCCACAATTTGAATACGTTGTGGATCTGGATTGCAAAAATGTGTCAAGAGCTGTTTGTCAAAACCGCAATCACTCAGATTTTCCAGGCCGAATACACTTTGCGGTACTTTCTCGGATTCTTCGGGTTTGGACTCTTCTGAAAATACATTTTTATGAATTTAAAATGAAAATAATACTTTAGAGGTTGGCAAGATGTTTACAGTTTTCTTTTAGTTTTATTATATTTACCTTGGCCGTGTGCAGCATCGGTAAACGATGACGTTGAGGATAGATGAGCTGAACTCACAGTGAATCGATCCAATTGACTGGATATCATAAGATTACAAAGTGAGGGAAGCACGTGAGGTAAAATAGCTCCTCGCAATTCGAGAGAGTGATATTTATCCTTTTCTACTCTTACTATACTTTCTCGAACCTGTAAGAAGATTAAATTATAACATCGTCATTCTTTTCACTTGGATCGATCGTCATAAAAATTTTTCTATCGTGGTCACTGACTTTGATCGTTGTCAGAGTGGCACCGTGAAAAGCTACCGGAGCCAAAAGCGTAGGTGGCACACCGGCAAGAGCTCCGGTTGTTGCAACTGCAGATTTGCAATTTATAAGAAAATTGAACAAAGCTTGAGCCTCGACACCTTTAACAAATACCAGTGACTGTTTCAGCGTGTCGATCTCACTTTCTTTTTCCAATACCAACCTTGCCTGAATGGAAAAAGAATTTATCAGAACTGAAAAATTATCGAACATCTTGGAATAAAATGGATTTATTTTGAAACCTGCAAGGTGTTGATTCTTCGAATCTCCGAATCTTCAATACCAAGGCTCTGAAGCCATTCTTCGCTACCCTCATCCTCTTCGTTTTCAACGATGTCGTTGGTAATTACTGTCGGGTCCGATAGAGACGAGTCCTGAGTTTCGCATCCCGAATCTGTAACATCTGATCGTCTTTTGCCATTGTCTTTTCTCAGAGGCATCGTATATTCGATATCTATAAATGAAATATTTTGGATTATAACATCTGATCATTTTTGTACTCGTGATTTAATTTCGTAATTAATGTACCTTCTTGCTTCAAAGCTTGTCTAAAACCTCTCGTCGTTGGTGTCAAAAGAGCATGAACTTCTGATAGTCCGCAGATACCAGCAGCGCGAAAAAGAACCGTGAACGTGTTGGTACAAACATAAAAGTAAGGACACTGTCTAGCTCTCAATAAATGAAAGAGCGATCTGAAGCTTTCGCTCCATTCTCGAAAGAGAGCATCTTTTACAAATTGATTTTGAGCTATGGTTGAATTACTTGCAAGGCTTGCACTCACTTTACCAGCAGCTCTGGGAAATAAATCAAGCCAGGGTAGAGAGGGGTGTTGCCAGACTAAGCAACATTGATGGAACCTAAAAAGATCAAGCAATATTTATTTAGATATATTCGTATAGTACTATTAATTCAAAAAATTTTTATTTTTCATAATATCAGTACCTTGCATTTGGACTTGTATCCAAAGTACTATCTTGTTCTCCAATATCCAAACAACGAACAAAACCTGTAGTACCAGAAGCTTCTTCGCTAGTTTTGAGCTTGCCGTTCCACGCAAACGGTTTCGGGGACATTATTCTCATTTTGGTTTTCAGTGTCCAGTCAATGGGTATATATTCAAAACCTTTTGGAATCTCGATCTCTTCGTTTACAGGAATTTTGTCTACTTTGCTGTCAAATTTTTTTAAAACGCTCTCAAAAGATAGAGGTTCGTTGAGAGTTTGCTTTTCTATTTTAGACTTTTCTACATCAGTATTTGGTTGGTTTTTTATCAGTTCGAATAAAATAGAATCGTTGCTTGCTTCCAACTCGGTGCTCGGTATTTCATCCTTTGCTTTTTTTTTACTTTCTCCAGTGGCAAATGGATTTTTTCGTTTTTGCGGAGCTTTGCTTGATAGTTTGCTCTTACCATCGTTACCCAAATTGATTGAAGCATCGGAAATAACAGGGGAAGTTTTGTTCATGCGGGCTTGAAGGGCTCTCTTTTTGTTTTTGAGCCGAATCAGCTGCATAACTTCATTCGGATGTTTCCAATCACCCTCACCACCAGGATTATCTCCCATTTTTATACAAATTATTTTTTATCCCTGTAGCAGAAAAAAACAATGTTAAATTGGTTGAAGAATTTTTTGGCTTAGTAAACATTGCATTTAGGTTATTTGGATAGATCTTACCTTTGGTTGTATATTTTTTGATATAAATCACATTTAATGTGATGATCTCAGTATCTTTTCGCGTATTTCATTTTAAATAATTTTTGAGAGCCTCGATTAAAAGATAAAACGCATCGAGAAAAACAGATAAACACAGTGCAAGCTACCAAAAAAAAAACAGCGGGAAACTTTGAGGATCAAACGCACTGCTCCGTTGCGTGCATGGCACCTCCATGAAGTTAACAGTAATAACATATATGAAGTTAGCCGGGAAAAGTTTGCCGCCAAAAAATAAAATTCAAAAATTTTAATTCACTACGACAGGAAAAATTATTGTCTATGATTGAAAATTTTACGCTGACACTAAAAAAAATTGAATCGTTAACAGAAATTGCATGCTTAATTTAAATCATTATTTTATTTTTGCATAAAAGGGTATAAAAACTTTATCTCAGTTTTCATATCCTAATATGAAAAATCTACATACTATTCAGGGCGAAATCCGTAGAAAAAAGTTTTTTCGTTGTTTTTTGTTGTTTTCTTGATCGAAATGCTCCGTATTTTTTCCTTATTATTTCAAAACGCTGGCAGTTGCTTCGAGGATCGCCAGCGGTTAGCAGAATTTCACGAATTTTAAAAACATAAAAAAAAAAATTTCTTCGTGATCTTTATATATCACATTGGGACTTTTATTTTGCCCTATAGAGATCTCATTCTATACAACTGGAAAATTGACTATAAGAAATTCCTCGAAAATTTCACGAGTCTGAAAAGAAAAACAAGAATGCAGACAAGAGAAACAAAATGGCCTCGAGTAGAGGAGGGTAAAATTGTTTTGGAAGCATCGTAGCGTTTGTTTTTTCTCCTGGCTATAACATTGTGAGCCATTATAAAGGGGACGAAGAAACGGCCGTGGACCATACGTGAAAACGTACACGTAATCGATCGAGGCCTCGGGGAAAAGATGGTATTTAACGCTAAATCCAATAGCACAACAGCATTTGGGAATTCGAAAAACAATTGTTTTAAGTATTTTAGAGTGTCATGTTGACACTAAATGGTCAATCGACTATCTTTTGAAAAAAAAATGTCCAAACGTTGCCTCGTTATATTATATTATTGATATTATACTCGTTTTTCTACATATTCCAGTTGACTGGTTCCGATACCACAATATAGACAAACGCATGTTAAACACATAGGAAATTGAAAAATGATAAGACTTTGATGAAATTTGGCGAGAATGTTCTTACACCTCAAATAACTAGAAACTAATTTTTTCAAATTTTTCTTCCACGTTGTTGTTAAGTAATTGACTAACAAAATACGTTCTTATACATGGTGTGTATATTTATATGTCCAAAAAGCGTATTTTTGTTGTTCTATTACTCTGTAAATATAGGGACGAAAATTTTGAAAAAAATAATACTCTCAAATTTTTCATAGAAGAATATTCTGTCCAAATATCATCAAGTTCTTATCATTTTCACTTTTACTACCGAAACATACTCAAAATTCAAATTGATCCTACGTAGAGCTTATATGTTATATAATCAAAAAAACATAAAAATTTTTGTCTTCAAATTTTTTTAAAAAATTGATCGAAGGTTCTTTGATTTTATATAAAAATGATTTTATATGAAAAATACTCGTCGTTAATATCGTGATATTTAACATGGGCTCTTATGGGAACTTGCGAAAAATAACGATTTTCATGAATAAATATCTTGATTTTTCAATTGGTAAAAGCCCCCGAAATTTTACACAGTTTTACATATGACACCATAGGATGTTTCTGCAAATTTTCAGTGAATTCTAAACTCCGTGACGCAAGGAATACCTTAAAGAATACATTTCGTTGTTCTACATCGAGTAGTTACAGTTTTTTAGAAAAAATACAATTTTCATCGTAACATCGACAAAATCTACATCTGTGCTTTTGATTATTCACAAAAAATTAAATTTGCTCTTGATGTAAAAATTTATTTATAAAATGTTCTACAAGAAAACAAATTTCGAACAAAAATTCTCTTAGAAATCGTTCATATATAAATGAGCTTTGAGTTAAAAAAAATATTATCGCAGCAAGAAGGAGATTCTTCATTTATTCGTGTTTTTTCATTCTCTCATTTCTTTAGATCCATTGTTTCAAAGTTATTTTTTTTGAGGCTCATTTGAATGGAGGAAAATGATTTATTCCGTAGCGATGATCGTGGGTAGATCGTCAACTTTTCTCTGACGTTTCTAGGATCGCGATTTCTGGGTATTCGCTCGGTTGACTTTATCTCGTGTTCGCTTGTCGTTCGCGCATACCAATATACGCGTATATCGCGTATTCTCGGTATGAGAAAAGCCGCCTGTTGCGTTCATCGATGCGTTATTGAAAAAATACTGAATTTCGTGGCCCGAGGCTCGCTCAAATGTGCGCTTTCGTTCCGAACGAGATATCGAGAGGAAAAGAGGTGGAAAAGAGATGGAAACAGCATCAGAGAAGATTCGTGCGAATTCTCTCTCGTTTTGCTTATGCGAAACTACTGTTGGTATCGAATTTATGTATTATTACGTACCCGAATAATTACATATTCACATGTAATTCTTCGTTCAAATAAATCATACGTTACGCCGTAATAACGAGGAATCATTTCCTCCATTAATTAATCACAGTACGATCAATTCAGTTTCTCGGAACGTTTCCCATTTACTTTCTTTTTTATGAAATTTCAAATTGACTGCATTTTAGGGCTTGTTTACATTTGGTCAGGTTTAAATGACCGTAACGAATAGAATTGTCGTTCTGATTTTTCAATGCAAGGACGCTCATTCGGTTCAAAATTTCGTGCCCTTAAAACAATTTACGAAATGTTAAAAATTACTAAAAGTAAGGAAAATTATTTGTAAAGCTGCTTAATTTCGTTTCGAATTAAAAACGGTAGTCACTTATCTTCGAGAATATTTTTTTGCATAAAGAATTACAAAAAGCAGCTCGACTTTGACACGTACGAGCTTCAAAGCTTATACCAGGTTTTCTTTTTATCTGCTTTTCAGCGACAAATAAATATGTTAATGAGATTTATGAAACTTCAAATGCCACGCATCTTTCCTCGGCATTTTTTACTTCCACTTCTTACCTTTCCCTCTCGTTCTCCCATTTTTTTTCTTCAATGCGCCAAGCAAAGTTTCGCGAGAGAAAGTTTTCGCCACGGGTTTCCTCGTCGGAGTGGAACTCTCCGAGGCTAAAGTATAGAAGGATAAAACGCGCGTCTTAAAAGCAAGATGGAGAGAGAAGCAAAAAAACGAAACGTGAAAAAATAAAACAAGATGCGAGCAAGTCAGAGAGTAGCCATCTTAAATAATAGAACATTCAGACCAACTTGATAAGCGCGTTTAAACTTTTCTCTTACCTTCTCATCCCGACCACTCGACACCTTTCTTCCCATTGCTTATTATAATTAATGCATATCGGCTTAGACGAGCGAATATCTAACTTCTCTTTTCTCACTTTTTTTCTCGTATTTTCCATTCAGTGACTCAGAAGGATCGATTTTTTCTGATCTTCCTGATCAATTATCCGTAGAATACGAGAAAAACCAGTTAAGGCAGTTGGTGCGGAACAATGAAGTTCATAAATTGAGTTTTCTTGAAAACTCTTTATTTCTTTGGGTCGTTATTACCTAGAGTAATCCAATTTATATAATGCTGATTAGTTATGCATGAACTTGAACGTTTTATCACCACTCTTTCGAGACACTGATTGATTTGCGACGACGTGATTAATTGCACGATATGACTGTAATTTTTTTATCAAATATCTGTGAGTTACATTGAACATTGACATGTTTCCTCAAGCATTAATTTGAAATTAAAAAAATCTAAAAAATAGTGCGCTCGTATTTAGATGGCCTAGTATGAAGAATTTGATGTTAGGCGGATTTAAATAAAAAATAAAATCAAAGATAGTCTGAATTTTTTGATTCGTTTCTATTGCTAGCGATCACTTTGAAAATTCTTAATCGATAAAATTGATCATTCAAATTGTGACACATTATCATATTTGTTTCGAGGAAAAAAATATCATATTAAATTAGTCAATTTCCTTGATGTAGAGTGGGGGGGGGGGGGGTTAAATGGGGTACTTAAAAAAAATTCACGATTCCAAGGGTTTAAATATGCTGAATTTTTTGTTTTTTAGTCACAATTGAAGGAAACAAATTCAATTTTCAGCTGAAATAAAATTTTCATGAGAAAAAAATTTTTTTTCAGCGGTCCAAATGGGGTACCTCTGCAAAAGGTGCGAAAAAATTTTTTTTCCATAGTTTGTTAAATTATTATTAGCTTCGACGTCTTATTTCAATTAATTGATGATTTATTTTAATTTTTGTTTAAATGTGTTTCATTACCGAAGAAAATGTTCTTTTTCGATCCGCTATGTTAATTGATTTTTAGATCTAATTTTTATTTAAATGTGTTTTTAAATCATCAAATATAATGTTTTCAGCAAAAAAGACGATTTGATATTAAATTTTATCAAATATCGAAATATTTAAAGTTTTCACCAAATTTTTGGGGTACCCCATTTTGAAACAAATCAATAAAATATTGAATCTAGGTACTGTTTTCGAGAAAAAAAGCGCCAATCAAGTCGTTGTGATAGAATCTATCACATTTTTTCTCTGTCCACATATGGGTATTTTCTTCTTTTATTTTTCTCTCATCTAATAAATGAAACAATCTTCATCGGTTTGTGGCTATTTCAACCTGATACGGACCAACGAGGTCTATGATATTTGACGAAGGGCGAAAAGACCCGTCAAGAGCAGATTGCGCAAGCCGTCATGCCGGCACATGCCGCAACACGACCCCATATTTTCCTTCATACGTGGCCACAGAGCTCACTGACGTGACGTGATGTTCTTTTTCCTTCAATAAACGAGAAAATCAAAAAATAATCTTGATGAATCGTAACCATGATCGTAACACTAGAAATTCAGGATATTTTTTCTCAAATAAAATGTAATACTGTTTTTGCTCTTCATTGTACAATCATTGTACAATCATACATGAAAATTTCCAAACTCAACAAATTTTACATTTTCGACTTCTCACTTGATTGTTTTTGAATATAGAAAAAAAAATTATTTATTCTCTATTATGAACGTAAATGTACAACGAGATGTGCTAGAAATAATATTTTTGGACTATATAAGTTGAGATAAAAGTTGCAAGATCGGAGCATTGTTAATGATTCGAAGAAGGGCTAGGAGAGAAATTAAAAGCCGAAAGACAAATGGCCCTGGGCTCCGGGTATCGTTAAATCATCGCGAAAAAAAAACTTGGTGTAATTTAATAAGCAATTTCATGTAAATTAAGCGAGCCTTCGTGCGCCAGACGCGAATTCCTGGGCGCTCTGCTCGCGCTGGTGACTCTTCCTCTCATCCTGGCTACAGTCAGGATCCTGAACGAAGTGTGCAATTACTAAATATTATGAAAAAAAATATTTCCAAAGTTCACAGAACTCTCTTATACGAAAAAAAATAAATAACAAAAATCGTATCGAAAATTCATCGTCGGCAGAAAAAAAGTGAAGCATGAAAATTAAATCACTCTCCGAAGTAAAGAAAAAAAAAGTGCGATGATCGATGCAGGTTTATAAAATAGCTGTGAATATTTTATTCCGAAAATGGCATACAGGCATGATTATGAAGTTTCGAGATGATCCGTGGATTTCCAGATTAAGAACACAATAAAGGGAGCAGTTTTTTTATTCTCGATATTCCATCGAGCAGTCTGTATTTTATATAAATGTAGAGTGAGGGATATCGAGGTAATGCGTTCAGGGGGATGAAAAACGTGTTCGGAAGAATTCCAACGTATCAGGCGTGCTCTGGCCTAGCTTTTTCTACCTTTTTAAGGCTTGTTTGCCACACGATATTCGTCTCTTGATCTCCTCGCCTTTATTCCGTAATATCCCAAGGGATCGTTGATCGATTCATCAAATTCCTCGTGTAAGAAAGCCTCGTTCCCGATACACAAAACCCTCTCTCCGTTTCCTTTTATGTACACGATCGCGCATATACACATCACGAATTTATTATCTCAGGATCGATTGGCCATTTTTGTCAAGCGTGATCCTATAATTTTCGAAAATTCTTCACTTTCCAGATCCATTTTTTTTTTCAATCCGTTGAACATAACAAATTGCTTTTTTATTCAATTTCATTCTGGTTTTACGCATTCTTTCATTTGGATTAAATCGTCGTCGAGAGGACCGGCACGATGTACTGGGAACCGCGAATTTATTCTTAGATGGCAACGATTCTAAGTGACGACCTCGTAAAACGAGAAGACAATCTTAGATGATTTTCTCACCCTCTTCGTCGTCTGCTGGCGTTGACAGTGTTGCAGAGTCGTTGTTTATAACGGAGATAAAACAGGAAACGTTCATTCGCTGAAAGCTTTCGGTCGGGAACTGGATTCTCGTTTCGGGAACGTTTCCTCCTCGCTGGTGAATTTTGCTAAGGTAGTGATTTAGAAATGTCTGGTCAGAGTGTGATTCTCTCGCAACGTCGTTCTCCTTCCGAGTGAGATTCGCGAGAACCAAAGTTTCAGGAGTAACGTAAGATTCACCGAGTCCATTAAACGTTGAGATATTAAATTCTTGTGTAGACCATGAAAATGAGCCACGGAATCGTCCTCAACCTCGTACTCGAAAACATCTTCGTAAACAGTCTTTCTGCACAGTCATTTAACGAACGATATAAAAGCGATAAAGTATAAAACGAGATAGATTATAATGGTACTGGAGCCAATCAAAATTAACAACGAATCAACTCTAAAGATATTCACTCTCATACAGTAGAATTTTTATTTTATTATTTTTTTGATCGTGAAAATCATAACTCTAGAATTTTTCATATTTATAAAAACTAAACACAACACGATTTACTTGGTTTATTTTTGTTAAGGAGTTATCGTCATAATTAAAAAAATGAACTTTAGCAATGGAATTTTTCTAGCAGTAAAGAATATAATGTCAGTTCCTCGATAGCGAAATTTGATGTGGCACTGCCGACTGAACAAGTGAGAATGAACTTGTCTAAAATTGCATAAAAGCTGGATATTTAGATTGAATTATTATTATTATTATTATATTGTTTTTATTGACAGACCTTATGACTAGTACATTTACATAAATATATAAATATATTTTTTAAATCTTTGGCCTGACAACGAGCCATCGACCGTAGTCCTTCAGCTCTTGAGCTCTTATTTACCATGATTTTATCTTTTTTGTTTGATACAGATTTAATGGATGTTATATTTGTAATAATGGATGTTATATTGATACGTGGTTTATATGTTAATTTTCATTTTCGAGATTCCCAAGAATTTCATATAATGAGTTGCGCGGGTGCTTAACTCTACGAGTATAATTATCTCGCATCCCGGGATATAGTTCGGTGGCGATTTTAATGATTTGATATGATAATGATAATGAAAGAAAAAATATATTTAGATTGAACTTTTCGGCAATCTGAAAAAATTCACGGATTCCTTGGACTATAAGGATTGAGATTTTCACATAAAAAATTACAGTTACCGGAGTTCTCAGAGAATTATTCACTCATTGAAGTATCATTTCGTTGACATTTCCCGTGACTCCATACTAAAATTGATACAAGAAAGTGAATCAAATCAACACTATAAAATAATTTTTTTTGTTTATTTTCTGTAATACGGAAATATTTAAAATGAAAAAATAATTTTTCAATTTGAGAAGATTTATCAAATATGGGAATATGTTCAATTCAGTTCCATTTGAAAACGCAAAAAAAATAGTTACTGATTTGACTAGCATGAAGCGACAGAATCTCCTTAACACCGTATCTTGCGGAAAAATATATTTTCCGTATTCAAAACCATAATTTATGGCGATAAATTTCCCAACAATCGATGCAACCACTATTCCGGTTTGATCCCTGTTTGTAAAAGTTTCAGAAGCTGCGAATGTTTGATGGAAAAAGAATTTAACGATGTGCTTTGTATGCGTTTATTTCTAATGTGTGTGTGTATGAAAATATACAAATTTTAAACGTGCGCGTTTGTGTGCACAGAAACATGGGGAAGGTGTACTCTTTGGGCACATCACGGAGAAATGGCAGTGGGGATGACGGGTTGAGGCGTTTCCCCTATGCGAAAGCAATATATCGATGTTTAGCAACCAATAAACGGATCCTTCAAAGGGGGCTTTTACGATAAAGCGGTGCTTCGCATGGCCGCGCTTCTTGAAGCCTTTATATACATAAATATACGTATATGCTTCGCTTTATATATTTGTGTATATTCACCACGTTTACGTAACGCTCGTGTCTATAGAAAGGATACGAAGTAGCGCAGGAAAATGCGTCTCTCAGAGGCGGAAGGCTGCCTTTTTCTATCCTCCTTTCTTCTTTCTTCCTTTTTTTTCCGAGCGTGTGTAAAATGCCGGCTAACTGTGTGTATAGGCGCGAGAGATCAACCGAGAAATGCCAAAAGCTACCGCTTACTTTGAGCTTTTATAGCTCAAAGTGAACGTGCATTTATAGAGCTGTTTTCCTTGGATTCCAGTTTTTCGCACCCTCCGTATTCAACCACAATCGTAATCTTTTCAGTCCCTCTTTATGATAGTGTTATCAATTCTTGAGCTACTTCCGTTTTGTCGTTGCTCTGTATATTCAAGAGTATATACATTCCGGTTAAAATTCTTAATGTGAATCAAATTTGGGTCATTGAAGGTTCCTTCAGGAAATTCTTTCATTGTCGATAACGCGTTGATGTGACATTTCAATATTTTTACGTTAAATCGATTGTGATGCATGATTCTTACGGTCGGGTAACTCTGAATTTTCGATTCGCTTCAGAGGACACGTTCGATGTTTTTTTAAGCGACGTACAACGTGATAAACTCACTATTCGTGATAGACAGAATTCTGGATGGCGGACCACCGTACGGTGAGTCAAAACGTATAACGTCAGTAGCATCTCCCACTTCTATTTTGACGCCTTTTCTCAGTTCTTCCATTTTCTTCAGAACTCGAGGAGGACGCATTGGCGATAATACCCCATTTATATGGGTCCCCGTTCAAGTAACTTGTAAATCTTCCTGTTAGCCAGAAGAACCTTCTCACGATCTTGACGTAATTTCCAATTCATGTCTTTTCCGCCTTGGCTCCTCTTATCTCTTGGTCCGACATCCGAAAATTCTGGGATTACCGTCTCCACGATTACGTAACCGAAACGTTATTTACGCTCCGGTTCAACCGTTAGCGAAAGGAGTTCTGTTACATAGGAAGCTTCGATTCTCACAATGAATAATAGCTCAGAAGGAAAACGGAATTGCGCTTTTCCATGGAGTCCACAATCGCTGACTATCTTCTATTATCCTTATTGCCTTGGAAAAGTGTATGTCTATACGTTGTCAATGGTAGAAAAGAGAATATACAGGGAAGAGAAAGAAAATCGAATGGAAGGGTGGGTCTGTCTGCCATTGCAAAGTTACGTCGAGTCTCTCTTATTCCGGGAATGGTTCGACGGTCTTTCGAACGAGGAAAGTGGCTGGTGGGCAGTTCGAGGTCCAGTCTATACGGGGGTGCTTTATATATAGAATCAATACGAGCTGCCAGAAAGAGGGAGGAAGAGGGTGAAAGAAGGAGAGAGAGATAGAGAGAGAGAGGAAAGAGTGGCGAACGTGTGGCGTGGCCTCTGGTACACACAAGAGTCGAGCCTTTCTAGGACCTACCCTCGAAATGCAGCGGCTCGAGGGAGAGGGGCGCGAAATCGTGAAAACTCGAGACCAGCATCCCATTGGTCGGCTCGTGCAAACTGCTCGACCAACCACCGTTCCTCCTGATAACGACGATTCTCCTCGCGTTCCGCCTCCTCAAGACGTTGGACCCTATCCTCGTTCTACTTTCTAGTCCTTCGTTCTATAACCATCCCCGAGAGCATCCAACCACTCACGCTGGCTTGGCTCTACACACTCGTAACCCCGTCCAACCTTTTTCCATCTATCCACCATCTGAGCTCGTATCAGGATCTTTCGGCTGCTGCAACTTCTGCAGATCCCGGATCTCTTTTCTCCGGGGCGTATTACTCGAACTGCCATATTCCTCGTCCAACCTTCTTTTCGATCCTTTTGAGCAGACTCTTCCCTGCATCTCCAACATCTATCGACATTGTGTCGAATAAAAAAAAATAATAATGTTATCACCTTCCTGTCTGATGTTTTCACACTTTACACTCTCGGATTCTTCAAAAATTAAATACAAATTGTTCACAAGCGTAACGAGCAACGCTTGTTTCGAATTCTCCACAGATCCGTGATAAAGACGTGATTCGGCTTAATTTTCGATCCATTTTAATTTCAAATGATCGTTTCCGTGACACGAAAATTTGTTTGTTCCTCCGAAACTGGGTAGAGAACAGAGTTTTTTTCCAGAAATGTGGAATTAAAGAAGAAAGAGAATTACAGAGTTTATTTATCGAGGCCAAGAGGCAACGGGAAGTGGCCGGGGTGCATGGGAAATTTCGTGTTGGTGGCCATAACTAGCAATCTCGCACGGAGAGAAAAAGAGAGAGAGAGAGAGAGAGAGAGCTGTGTAAGTGGCGGATAATGGAACACACGGACGCTTGGTTGACAAGATAAAGGGTGATGATAAGGGTCTCTAGTTTCTCAAGTATATGGAAGAGAGGGGAGAGGAAAGGGCGCAGAAGGACGGAAAAGTCTGAACGCGAGGAGGAAGGTGCGTGACTGGCGTTCTGCGTGACGCGTGTAATAACCGTGGCCCCCTTCTCTTCCCCGTCGCCGTTTTAGCGAGCAGTACCGAGAAATACGCCATACGCACGAGGGCACACGGCAGATTTTCTAGCCTCATATAATATACACCCCGTAGGCATTTTAGCCCGTTACACTCTACAAGTGTCTTTACAACCACTTTCAGCCACGACCACCGAACAATATCCCACATACCTTTTAATCGTCTCTGTCACGACAAGTGCTCTATCCACCAGCACCTTCTCTTCCATACGAACAGCTCACGGCCATTTCTTCGGAAGAAAATATATTTTATCCGCGATTCCTCCACGGCATTTATTCTGCAAATGTATTATTTACTTTTTTGTTTGATAGAAGACGGAGGGTTTTTAGGATCATTTCTATTTTACGGAAGAATTGTTAGTTAAATACGACGATGACATCATTTAGATGAGTGTTGAATGTCTATAGAATGTCAAGTATTGATTCGGATATTATGAGGATGAAGGTTTCAAGAACTTTGATTTGGTATGAAGCGGTAGGGAATGAGAAATTTTCAAAAAATGCAATACATAGAAGAAGTGGTGCTACCTTGTCAACTTTCAGCATTAACAAACGCTCAAAATTTATTCGTCATCAAAAGCAACATAAAAGATAAAGATTTAATTTTATGACTCAGAAGGTGAAGATACCAATGATTGGGTTCTTAGTTCAATGTTCAATTAAACCTATTTTGTCATACTATTTCAATTGTTATTCTACTTCTATTGCTTAAATGAATTGGTATTGGCCGGGATTGTTCATGCACGTGTGATATTACACGCTAACGTGAATTTATTTAATTACCAATCTAAATGAAACTCCATTGTGAAGGAACGATTGAACGAAGAGTAGCATATAAAACATACTTTTGTATCTTGAATAGCTGATGGGATTTACGACCCTACAGAAACCATGAAGAATCCAACCCGTGCAGATCCTTCAACTGATTTGTATTTTTTGAAAGCAACGAATTGTGGAATGGAGTCTATCTCCTGGAAAAGTCTGTATATATATAGAAGAGGTACTGAATCGTTTAACGATTACCCGCATAAATAGACGACACCGAGCACACGGACAGGAACCTGCTTCGCTCGGGTAATGGATGGCATGACGTTAAAATGCATCGAGACTAATCTGAGCACATTGCGGGAGTAATTATCGTACGTTACGTAAAATCAATCAATTATCAGATGCACCGATGCTTAACGTCTGCTCGTTGAAGCAAGGGATCACGAGTGATTGTCCGATCTCTCGCTATTTCTCTTTCTCCGCTGCTTTTGGGGATACCAATCGAAGCAAATCTAGAGTTCGCGGAACAATTGCGCCCGAACTCTCGTCATCCTAATTCAAGCGCTCCGTTGTCATTCCCGGTGCATTGTGAATGCGTAACGGGAACGATCGACGTCGATAACGTGACTGATCACGATCAACCCGTTCTGACAAAACATCCGTAATATTCGGGGCTCTTCCATGTTTCCTCCGATTCTCCGACACGGAACATTGCTTCCTGCTTCAATCCCCACGTTATTCAGGTGCAAATATTAATTACATTGCCGATCGTACAAAAATTTCGCCCCGAACACAAAATTCCTTAACGGATTCGTGCGCGATATAACCAAAGTTCGTACAAAAATGTGAAAGCTCACTTTATACAGGATTTTATCGGCATCAATTATTAATGTTATACTTTTATCAGTTGCTCTGGTTCTGGTACTGGAGAACAATTGACCGAAATAGCAACAGAATCGTGAAAATAGCACTCTCGCGTAAAAGAAATAGTCGTGGGTAGAAAAAGGGAATGAAAGACTGCAGCCGTATAACTGTGTGTAACTTGGTGGAAATGCTGGAAAAAAGAGCAACTTGCTGTGTGCAAGCCCCAATCTCGAAAGACGCTATCGTGATTGAGTTACGTTGATTTTATTCCACTTTATTCCACCCCAGTACTCCTGACTCGTCCCACGCAGGACTCTACTTCCAGAAAAGCACACGGCAATATCCGAGAGATGTACTCCGCCTTATTGTTAGTTTTATTTCTGCTGCAGACATCCCAGCTGAGGAGAATAAGGAGGACGAGCGAAAAAGGGAAAAAGTCGTGAAAAGCTCTCGGCCTGCCTGCGTCCTTCTCCGATTTCCTCCTCTCTCCGATCTCGGATCCCTTCGAGGATTAACATCATTGCGGTTTTTAAGCAGGCAATTTCCTAATTCAGCAGAGCTCACAGACGTACCTGATTTATCGCCGGGGCTCCTTCTCGTTATTCGATCTCTCGGTGATTTATCACCACTCGAGAAATGGAGATTATATTCTTCAAGACACCGATGCTGTTGCCTCTGCATTCTTTTCTCATCCATATGTACATCCGATCCACCTTCGCTTTTCCTCTCCTTCATCTCATTTTTTTTCACTCGGCAGGAGTTTAGGAACTGCCGAAAAGTAATTCGTTTCCTCTTCGTTGGAAAATTAGACTCGTTTAAGTTATTCCGCGGAGAAAAAAAATGAAGAACCGGAAAGATGGTGCGAGCTGATCTTTTTTGTATTTAATATTGAAAAATAAGTTTCCATGAGCAAGCCTGCACTCCCGGGCCATTTATCTTGAACAGGATCGCTGGAAATTAAATATTCCGCAGGGACTGGGGCAGCGGGTAATTCGAGGGTGAGGATATAAGAACGCTTTGAAGGATTTCTCAAACTTTGACCTCGATTTCTTCATATCAGTCGGCATGCTACAAATGCCCGTGAAACAACCACGGGAGACCTCGCTCCAGGATTTGGATCAAAAGTTGATGCACTCGATCACGTTCCGGCGTGATCATCGCCCATTTTACCCTCCTTTCTCAACCACCAACCGACCCATGAATTATGAAACGTTCAATGCGCGTTACGGAACATAAAAGCGGAAGACGGCAAATGGAGCGAATCATAATCGGTGGCGAGACTCTAAATTCTTCTCTAGCCCATCGAATCTGGACGCCTTTGCATTCTCCTCATGACAAATTTTCATGTTGAATCATCGCAGTACATTGTGTAACACACGTACGCAAGTAAGCCTTATTCAGGCTAGCCCTTGAGCATGGGGGGTCGGTCTACTTTCGACGAGTACAATTTTTTAAATAAATCTAATTATAATTCGATTCGGAAGGAACGCGCAAACACGGGAATCAGTTAAAGGAAAACGCCACAGAGAAACGTGAAAAGTGAGGAAGCCAACTAACTCACCGTTATTTCCAACTGCTCGGATGACGCCTCCGACCTGCCCGTTGGTCCTTGTACGCGGAACCTTCGAATTTTGCGACACTAATTAATATATTTTTTTTGAGTGCAGGTAAGGAATCATGAAAAAATAAATGAATAATCTGCTCTTAATCGCCTTGTTGTAAGGGTACAATTTTATTCCTTCTCGGGCGACCGTTCGTTACATACTAAATCGAAATACGGAACGAAGAGCGTACTATTTGCATGCGTAATGTAGGAGATTTTCAGCTCCTTATACAAAAAAATTTTCTTTTCTCTTCACAATATGTCCAACGCGTCGATGTTTACAATTTTAAATCACAGTGGATATCTCGCTTATATTAAACAGTCATTATTTTAGAGGGATCTATTCTCAATGATAGGATTGCGCTAATGCCCCCTTGTACAAGATTCTCTTTTATTTTAATCTTATTCTTTGAGCACGCTGACAACAAATTCAAAATACGCTGACGATATATTCAAAGTACGCAAATACAATATTTTGCTAAACCTACCTATCTAATCGCTGTCCCAATTCTCTCTGCCTTCTATCGATTTTCTCCTCGATCTCTCGCTGATCCTTCAGGAGAGGGGGTGGCGGTACCACGAAGTTCGGGCGACCACGCGAGTGACGAAATAGGCTCTCGCGCGTAGTCATGAAAAATAAAGAGCACGTAATGAGAGAAAATACGATAAGCGCAATTGTC
Source organism: Cremastinae sp. B BG-2022a (assembly GCA_030522605.1). Lineage (NCBI taxonomy): Eukaryota > Metazoa > Arthropoda > Insecta > Hymenoptera > Ichneumonidae > Cremastinae sp. B BG-2022a. Next base: position 23,491 of record JAPYYX010000886.1, read on the forward strand.
TCACCATGGCATTCTTTTGACTTTTTTTTCGAATCAAGCGGAGAGCAACCAGCGTATTGTATAGAAGGTGTCAGTAACGTCACAATTGATGTAAATTTTCTGAAAACGCTTTTGACAATTGGTTTAATTGCTAATGTTTTTTTCGTTGTTGCAGTATGTAGGAGCAAGTCGATTATTTGTCGTCCCGATCGCGCTCGGAAACGGAAAAAAAATGGGGCAAAGAAAGATAACGCTGATTATCATGAGAAACTGTCGATTTTCTTCAACCGGTTGTACCACCTCTCTTTTACGTATGTACGGGACGATGTTTCTCGGGTACTTGAATCACGCGCGCAGGTTGAATACATGGAGGCACTCCTCACCAAGATGCTTCTGAGAAAATTGAGATCAGCTACGTTTTTCAGTGGCGCCCGACGCGAGATCTCATCAGTATCCGCGTTTGCGACGAGTGAAAAAAGTTGCCTCAGTTCACAGATCTCTTTCATCTATCAGGACTTGGCGCCAACATATCTCTCTTTCTTCCGACACTTGTCGCTCACCTGCCTTTTTTCGCGATTACACAGATCAACGTAGGTACCGGAGTCACAGAATGAAAAAAAATTTGCATCACTCAAAAATAAAGAATTCATCAGGGCGATTCCAATATCATTCGATTCGAAAAATCTTTCCTCCATCCGAAATGACGTATCTGAAAATCTTATCCTCGTGTCTTTCTCTCATTTCGCCCACAATGTCGTTTCTCACCCGTTGACCCTTTTTTTAAAATTTATTCTCTTTTTTTTCATCGTTTAATAGTTCGCCCTCGGAGCGGCGAATGATTAATTACTTCTGGCCCTTGCGGCACGCTACTTCTGGTGTTACAGTGATACATAGCGGGTACATGCGATTTATAAAATGGTATTAGTACCGACAGAAGTAGTTGTCCCAATGTAAACTATATCCATGATATTCTACATCACTGATCTACCTTCCATTCCGCCGTGTATCGCGCGCTATATGGAATATCTCACAGGGGGTTGCTCCGGGCTCATTGCTAAAACGGATATTCCGTGCTGGTTGCGTGCTTGTATATCGTCCTCCTGCCTCTCCCTCTTTACCTCGGCACACGAATACTGTTTGATTTCGTTCCATCGCCTTGGTACACTCGGCAACATTCCTGATGTTTCCCGTTTCCCTTTTGACAGTTCTACTCTCCCTTGCGCGCACGAATCCACGTATCCTATTTACTCGGATCAAGCTAGCTTTATTTTCTACAAAAGCACATTTCGCTTTTACTTTATAATAATAAAGCTGGATGTGATCGTTTTCTAGATAAAAAAACAACATAATTTCAGACTTTTCTTCTCTTCTTTTTAATTGCCGCGCTATGGATGATATTTCCATTCAATTGGTTAATATATTTCGTGTCAAATTGCACGTAAATTCGAACGTTAACTGAGACTGAAAATTGAGGTATCGGGAGGTCTCTCTTTTGTATACGCACAAAGACAGAGAAACACTTGATTCCCGTTTCTGTCTTTTCGTCTCTTCGATGGAGTGTGTGAGACACGCGGTACGTTATGAATTTGCAATGCAAATTTGAAGTCCAAGTCCGGCGAGGGGCCTCGCGGAAACGTGTGCGCGCCACCTCCGTCAATGTGCAAGCAAGAGCTTTTCGAGGGTGCAGTCATCCAGAGGAGCGCGGCGCTCTGTTTAGACCGTTTCGCAATATATATTCTCTCTCTCTCGCTCATAGTCGCTTCTCTCTCCCGGTTGCACTGCTCGCTGGTGATGAGTCACTCGTGTAGGTATTCCGAAGCGACGAATCGGAGAACCAATTTACTGTGCTCTTCAGCCCTGATCACGTTTGTTTCTCTCTCCATCCTTGTAAATTTCCACGCTCCGATGAACTCCGACTCGTGGCGACGGCTCGTGTCGAATCTTCCAATCGTCCGTTCGAATCAAACCTACCATCGCTTTCCTATTTTTTTCACTTTATCGCCTCTCCAGCGTGTACAAAAAAAATCGGCGATGTATCGAGAATGACAAGGGCAACGATCATTCCCATGTATCGAGAGATGCAATTTTTATGATTGTCGATACATTTTGAGTTATGTCGTAAAAAGTGTCACGTTGATGGGAAAATGATCATTTCTATGTTGATGATGATTTCTATGTATCAACGAAATCTGTAAAGTTCTAGAAAAGATGATGGAAGGAGTAACTGAAAGGGAGAAGAAAATTCCCTGTCGTCATATTCCTCGTGCAAATAATTCGTTAGGCGATTCTCATTTGGGGGAAGGCATTCGTTAGTATAATTAAAATAAATTCAAATGACTCGTCGCGGTCTCTTGGAGTGTGGGCGGCGAGCGAGGAAGCTATCGGTCTTACTCTTTCTTCGCAATTTCGAGCTCTCTGACGCTGCGGTCGAATTCGTCGATCCATCTCTAGATTTTCATCCGCGCTGGTCCCCCCTCTCGCCATCTTTCGTCCCCCTCGTCACTTTCCCAGTTAGATTCGCTTCTCTTTGTCTCGTCTTTTTTTCTTCCTCCTTGCTCCAACCAGCCGAGTCACAATCACGGATGTATATACGTATACGTCCATATATACAGCATCTTATTTCTTTTTGCCCTTCCTCCTTAAATCCGTTGATTAGTACAAAAATCCGCTTACAAATTAAATAAAGCCGTCGGTAAAACATTCGGAGGGAGAAAGAGACGGGCGGAGGAAAGGAAAGCAGAGAAAGAGAGATGACGAGCGAAGAGAAAAGAAAAAAAAGGAGCGAGTAAACGAGAGAGCGAACGAACGGGAAAAGAGGCCTCGCCGTCGCTTTCGCACTCTTGGATGGTACGGCTGCGCCCAGGAAGATACGTCCCGGAGGTTGGGAAAGTCACGGGAATACGCGAGACTATACCGCGGGTACTTTAATATCTTAAGTAAACCCCGGTCTCGACGGATGAGAAGAAAAAGAATAAGGAACAAAAATAAAAATGCTTTCTTTCCATTCTCGTTTCTTTCTCCCGGCGCCGAAGGAGGCGGGCGGTTAAGCAACGAGGAAATGAGAGAAAAGAATAGAAAACACAAACAACACAATGTTAAAATGCGCAATGAACGTGGACCGAGGAAACCGGAGCGAGAGACAAAAGTGGAATACTTGGGAAATTGCTGAGAGCCTCTGGTGCGCGTACCTCGGAATTTATTTTAAAAATTTCACTTCGTTAAAAGAATTAACGTACGAAAAGCGTCGAATGATCGTAACTATATGAAATTTCATTTTAACGATAAACGAATATTTTGTTCGATGCAGCGATCTTTTTCACGTCGACTTTGTAACAATTTTTGAGAAAATGTCGAATGTATATAAGTTCAGTGGCGCGAAACCATAAGCGGCGAGGAAGCGAGTGGCGCGGACAGGACAAACGGCGAGACACCGGGAGAACGAAGAGTGATAAAAATAAGCGAACGTCGTTTTCTTAATGAGAGTACAGAGTAAAGCTTTCTTTGAGCAGATCACGACTCTCCGCTGCAGGGAATCGGATCGGTTCGCAATGGGGGGTGATCTTTATATACACTTTATATATATCAGGAGCGCACTTGTCGTACCGGTCAGGACAGATCCGCGAGTCCATATACCCGCGGGCTTGTATAGGCTTTTTCCATCTTCTTCCTCCCTCTCGCTCATCCCTCTTTCATTTCTTTCTCGTTTCTCTTTCTACCTCTGCCAGCTCCCTTTCGAACAGGCGGTCGGTCTGAAATGTTTCTTGTGTAAGTAAAAATCTAAAGTGACTACCGAGATCTAAGTTTTAATTAGTTTATCTTGGCCGCGTGGCTATTGAATATTTATAAGCCATCGTCGCCGGGTATAAGAGAGGTGGCGTCGACGACGACAACGACTGCGAGACGAAGGGGAAACCGCTTCTGCGGTCGCTTCGCATCGGCCGCGAGGGGGTTGACCGGAACCGGAGACCGACGGCGATATGCTTCCGAGACGTGGGATCACTCGAGCTTGAGATATCGTGTCGACTCATTTTTATTTATTTGCGCAGGTCGCAAGCTCCGAAATTTTGAAAAGATGCATCTGAATCAATAAAAACAGCTGAAATTATATACAAAAAAATTCTTGAGAAAACTGACTTAATCGCGGTACCCTTCACTGAAAAAAAAGACGGCCATTTCCAATGAAATATTTAGTTGATTCGTTCATATATTTAATAGATTCCACGAAATATTGATTGAACCAACTAATATTTCCTTGGAAATCGCCACATTTTTTTCAGTGTTGAAATCCAAGTTTTTAGTTTGAATTTGGAAATCAGCTTTCGATTAATCAAAAACTGGAAAAAAATTTGCAGTTAGGAAATTGATTCTCAAGCCAGTCTGGACTTATGGAATACAACTTTGGGGAACAGCCAGCAAATCTAATATAAACATTTTACAAAGATTTCAATCGAAACTATTGAGAATCATTGCCAACGCTCCGTGATGTATCTCCAACAAAACGCTACACTCCGACTTACAACTGGCATGCGTGATTGACACTATTGAAAAATACAGCAGGAAATATCAAGAAATATTGGCTATAATCACCCAAATGAACTGGCGAAAAGACTCCTGAACCGAGATAACGAAAATAACACGCTGAAACGCTCAAAACCATTCGACTTGAAAAACAGATTTCATCGTTTATAAACATCAACAAAAAAGAAAGAGATATGAATGGATATCTCATCTGGGGACACAATTACTTTTAAATGTCAGACAAATTATTGAATGTCCCATCCTGGGACAGATTGTAATTATAAAGAGAAAAAAAAGAAATTGTTCGTTTTCTGGATATCGGCCTCTGCAGAGCAGAATATCCTAACAATCGAAAAGTAGAATCACGAGGATTAGAGTTTTTTTGTTTTTTCGTCGATATAAAACTGCAAAAACCTTAAAAAATTTATCGATTTCTGATTTTATCGACCTTCTGAGCAGCAGACACTAAAAATCGAAAATCAGAATCACGATGAGGAGTAGAGACTTTTCATGACAAGATTGTAGTTTCGTTATTTGACTAATTAATGAAGAATATATACTAGATGTCATAAATTCATTACCCATATAAGAATAAACATTTGCTGACTTGACGACCCTCATCGGATTTAGTTAGGAACTTGACATGCCGCTCTAATTATAAAACCAGAATCAGCGATTTGAATTTTTAGATACAGAATCTGTTAATTTTTTTCAACCCCGAAATAAAAGAATTAAAAAAAAAAACACAAAAAATCAAAACATTTAGCTGAATTTTCTTGCTCGAAGCGCAGCGACTCCACGGAAGAGAATGAATCGCAAGGAAAAAGACCATCGTGACAAATTTATGTGGTCCAGAGACTTCTACGCTCGTGGATATAACTTGGCGGAAAGGATTGCGCTTGTGTACAAGTATGTAGAAAAATATACGTAGAGTAACGAACATGGCCACCGAAAAAGCTTTGCCCGTGGCCAGCGGGATTCTCGACGGTTCACGAATTTTGTCCCACGCTCGTTACGATCTACAGATATATATTCAATATACGTTACATACACGGTAAAAGTGACATCGAAAAGGGGAAAGAAACGGTCCATGCGACCGCATATCGCAAAACAAAACACATAAAAAGGAAAGACGACGCGCGGGAGGGAGGAAAGGGCTTCTGGGATGTTGGCTTTTGGTGAATCCCGGAGGGTGCAAGCTCAACGAAAACGTATATATATAGACATATATATACAAAATACATATACAGATAGTATATGACGCCAGTAGGAATTTAGGAAAGAGGAAGAATCTATAAGTCCATAAATCTGGTGGAAGAGAGTCGAGGGATTCCGAGACTCGGAGAGAGGAGAGAAGAAACGCTCGAATAAATTTACTTTTCTCTGTCATATAAAAAAAGGAAAAGGAGAGCGGGCCACAAAAAAGAACGTATAAAGCTCACACGTGCACGTAGCTTTGTTCCCACCGAATACATGTTTATGTGTTTATTCTCTTTTTTATAGAACTAGATTTCCGTCACGTAAACTTATATCTCGGGCTTTGCCGTGGAATTGACGCGTGTGAAAAATGACACCGGGATCCTAATATTAATGAAAAAACGTGATTTTGGGGTAAAAAGTTAAAAAAACAGTTTTACAATGACGTGTGAAGATTTAAAAATGCGAAATATGAAAGGTGTATTTGGCAAATTATCAATTTTTTGCCAATTTGCTTTCGCTTGTATCGGTGGCTTTTGTTCGGCGAGATCACACCCCTCGGGATTCCGGAATATGCCAGAAGGCGTCAATTTTTCCCGCTTCACGTTTCCTTCTTCTCGTTAGTGGCAGCCTCGAGCGCGAGTGCACACCCTGCTATTTTTTTCTCCCGCATTCGAGTTCGTTATCAATCCGTTCAAATGACAATTGCGGTTGGTGTTATTCTTCTATTTTGCATTTTACATCCTTTTCAAACGTCGATACCAGAAATGAGCGTTCATCTCGAGAAGGAAATGGATTTGAATCGGCTTTGCGAGAAAAAAGCTTCCGAGCAATTTAAGCTTTGAAAAATATATACAATCGGATCAATTTTTATTCATACTCCTTTCTCTCTCTCTGCCTGTCTGTGGGAACGGAGTCTGGTATCGCATGAGGAGGATATAAAATGAGGAAAAAAAGTGAACGCGAGGATGGAGAAATGCGTGTGTGGTCCGTAGCTTTTGCGATGCTGCCGTTTTGCTCTCCGGCGGTTCGCGAGCGCACACACCCTCCTTTCTTCCAGGACACGTTTGCGTATGTGCGATCTTGCCTGACGATTCCAGGTTTGGCGAACGATCGCATTCCACGGAGGAAGCCTCCTCGCACGGAGAGCGAAGCTCTCTCTCTCTCTTTCTCTCGAGAAGGCGAAAAGTTGTTCCCCTGCACACACGATCGCGTTACGTCTTTCCTTCTCACAGTGCAACGACGTTCTTCAACATATCCACCATTGAAGAACATTTTTTTACTGATGCGATGCTTCGCACTCGAGTGTTATCGAGAATTTTCGTTTCTTCATTAACGAGATTATTCGAATTCAATTTACGGACTTATTCGGACATTCATATAATTCGTAATTAAAGAAGAATATTTTTTTATCGCAATTACAAACGAGTTTACGTTATGATTAAAAATAATTGAAAATCATTTACAAATTAATTATTTATTACATGACGCAGAATATAAATTGAGACGAAACGATTGTATTTTTGTTCACATGTGAAAATACCGATGATGAATGTCAAGCTCGTCACAACTTTTCCCGATTTTTCGCGGGACAAATTATTGATGAAATATCGAAACGTCAGTGATGACGCGGACTCGTCGGTCGTGCGAAAAAACGAGGAAAATTGCATCAAAATGGCGGAACAGTCAGATGTAGAGTAATAGACGAATGCTCGGTGAACCGGGCGGAGTGCAAAATGAAAACGAGTCGGGCGCGATGAGAGCGGGCGGACGAGAGCGTGAGATCTCGTCCACCTGAAACAACAGCGCGCATGTTTTGCAGATCGCTGATCCAGTAAGCAGTCGCGAGCTATACAACGTTTGATCCCGCTCTGTTGTTCGCTGTTTCGTGTGTGCGTTTCACGATCCCTTCGTACTCTCGGCCGTGGTATATATCTCCTCCACGAAATTCGCATCATTGCAATGATAACACGCGCGTCGATACGCGCTGCTACACACCCGAATTTTTGGTTCCCAAAAAATACAAAATTAGTCACCCAACCAAAGTCAGGGAATAATTTCCATTTCTCTTGTACTTTAAAAAAATATTTATTCTTTTATTTTTTAAATATTTTTGGTTGAACTGTTGCGATTTGTTTTCCGTTTTTGCGCATTTTTTACAAATGTGTATCTTCTTCTTTTTTTTGGAGTTTTTTTTTCATTCTGGTCTCCAAGCGCGTTTTTTTTGGTGCACACATTTATCGAGCGCGAGAACCCTGCGGTGCCAATTAATCGTTCGTCAAAGTTGTGAAGAGAAACCGCGCGGGTTTGTATCGGGTCGCGCACACGTCGATCGCTCATCCATACAGAACGATGCGATTTCGAAAAATTCACGCTGTGGGAAAATTTTGTTCGATGGTTTTGCGGCTCCTCCCGATTTGGGAGGAGAATACGCGCGACCAACTTCAGCAAACAATTATTATTCCGCGCGTGACACGCGAGCGGGCGCGCGGAGCCGGCTATCCCTGAAAATTTGCCGGCGGTTCCGATCGCAGAAACGAACGGGAAAGAATGCCGCTTGCGTATATGACATATATGTAAAGGAAGCTCTCGCGTCATTAAATGTGTCTCCCAAAAATCGCGACTCTCTGATGCCTTTTTGCGCACCGAAAAATGCGAGAATTTTAGGAAATTCTTCCTCATCGGAATATATACTGGCAATTAGGATTGGAATATGAAGACAATCCTTTTTATAAAGATACAAAAAAGGTCATGGTCGAAGGTAACGATGAAATTTCCCAAGATGCCAAATGTCGAATTCAAAGTAAAAAAAAAATATTCGGAACGATGAAAATGAAATTTCCATTTGGGAACTGATCCGAATCTGGGTGTTTTTTCTAACATTTGAAACATTCCGACAACAAAAAGCATGAAGGAGCTTTTACGATCTGTTACTTTAATAAGAATCTCACGTAATAAAGAAATCAACAAAATGAGATTTAGAAAAACGAATGAACCAATATCTAATATTCTAGACAAAATCCAACATTAATAAACAATAACGTAAAACTATAAATATCATTAGAGATAATTTTAAGGAGAGATCAAAACGAAATAAAATTTGTATTCTATCACAAAATTCCATAAAAACCGAAATTCAAAAAGGTTTCAAATTCATCAAACGATCACGCGAAACGAAAATATTAATTCAAAACCAATTTTATCAGAACTGGTGAAAAAGACACGATCACGCGTAACGTTGAAATTATTTTCATCAAAAAAAAAACATAATAAAAGAGGACACTGATGAAATTTTGTGAGAGTGCCCTGCGTGTTGTACGAAGGGATAAAAGTGTCGTCGAAGAGACCGCGACATGATCGGATGCATTTATACCGGCTTTCGGTGCATTGAGCTCTCGTGTGATGAATGGAGTCCGAGGTGAGGGTTAGGAAAGTCTGAGAAGTGAGGAACGGTGGAGGGAGACGGAGGAGCGGCGAGGGGGGGTGGAGAGGGGAGGGTGATATCTGTAATGGCAAAGCCATGCAAGCTTGGGGCCCTCTCTCGTGCCACCCGCATAAAATTAACCCATACCCATAGCCGTTGCTTCGTTTTAATTAACGAAACAGCCCCGGGCTGGGAGAGATCGTGGTGTGGGACGAAGGTGTGCGGAATCGTGGTCTCCTCCGGCGCACGTATGAAAACGAGACGAGGAGAGAAGGAACGAACGAGACACGAAATCACGATCTATCGTGTGCGATCTGCCTACCGGACCTCTTTTTTTTCTCTCTCTCTCCCTGTCTCCTTATATATTACTCGCCACGATTACCACTTTTCAATTCGACTCAATGCCCGCTTTTAACTATCGCCTATTCATCAATACTACTCGCGACATTTACATTATCGGCTATCAGGTGTCCGGCCCGCATGTAATCGCACCTCAAATAACGAATTTAACGAATTTATTGAAACATCTCAGTGCACATGAGCCCGGCTGATTTTTCATGTGAATCATTTGCATGAATAAGAGATGTCCGTTTTCAAATTATATGCTAGTGTGAAGGAAAATTGAGTGGGGGTTCTTTGTTGTCAATATAGATATTTTTTTATTCGCAGTACTGACAAAGAACATTGCAGCTGTTTCTCGTTTTGAAAAAAATGGTTGATATTATGGTAATTGTATTCATGGGAGAATTATAAATAACAATATTTGAAAAAATGTAATATTTACTTTTATATATCTGATATTTATTAGCATCATACAATTTATAGCGAGGTATATTCTAAAAATTATTTTTTAAATTACTTAACGTTGTTTGACAGATTAAGTATTATTTCTTTAATTATGTACAAAATGTTTATGCGATAATTGTGAAAATCAAGAATTTCAGAATGTGAAAAATTCATTGCATGGTTCTCGCTTTAAAAAAAATCGAAAACAGTTCGAATTCCTGAGGAATCGCTTCTCGTTGCTCGGAGTGACCTCTGGGTAGCGAAAAGGAAAGAAATTAAGGCTGAGAAGTTTTGTAACGTCGTGGTGATTGTATGTGGATTTTGCCGGCAGAGGATGGTGGCACGATGATGGCTTTATCGAAGGAACGGCTATTCCTTCTCGGCTGGTTTCCTCTCGGAGTTCTCAGCTCACACCCGAGCATTCGGCCCGTAAGGATCAGTTGAAAATTCGCGCGTGTGTGTGTGTGTGTCGCACCCTCGCGACTCCCGGGCGCTACGAGTGTATCGAGGCATTGAGGGACCGATGAGGTCTTCGGGGTCAGCAGCCAAGCACCGAGTTAATTAGGAACCGAACCTCGAGATGCACGTGCCACATACACGTGAGTACCTCTTTTGATATCAATCTCTCCGGAGAACGAGCTAGAGAGTAAGCGAGAGAGAGAGAGAGAGAAAGAACTTCGACCGTCCGAAATCCACGATTCCACATGACGTTCGCCATCCTCCATGTCCGTCCACTGTTAGATTTTTCTGCAACAAAAAATCAGTTACGTATTTTACTCCTTTTTCGTCATCGAAAATTTCGAGTTTACTTTATTACTAGGCGATATTCATGGTATTGTTTAATTGAAAAATTTAATTTTAAGTAGTTTTTAAATGTCGTCTAATTTATTTGAATTAACATGATAATGAAAGTAATCATAATAGGGTAGGGGGGGGGGGCAACATGGGGTACTGCAGAAAAATTTCCGATTTCAAGGGTCTAAATATCCTGAATCTTTTGTTTTTTATAATCACAATTAAAGGAAAGAAATAAAATTTTCAGCTGTAATAAAATTTTCATGAGAAAAAACAATTTTTTTAGCGGTCAAAATGGGGTACCTCTTCAAGAAGTACGAAAAAAAATTTTTTTTCATCATGTGTTAAGTTATTATTAGCTTTGACGTCTTATTTCAAGTAATTAATTAATAATTTATTTTAATTTTTGTTGAAACGTGTTTCATTACCAAAGAAAATGTTCTTTTTCGATCTTCTACGTTAAATGATTTTTAGTTTTAATTTTTGTTGAAATGTGTTTTTAAATCATCAATATAAAGTTCGTAGCGAACAAAAGATTATTTGATATTAAATTTTATTACGTTTTGAAATATTGTAAATTTTCACCAAATTTTTGGGGTACCCCACTTTGCCCTCCCCCCTACCCTATATTAAAAAAACGCGGTGGTAAAATTTTACCATGCATACATATAGTCTTTGAATTGAATATTGTTTAAAAAAGGCAAGAAATAGTATAAATATTTTTAGACATGCAACTAAAAATTCAAAATGAAAAAAAATTATAAACGTGTCGTTCAAAATTTCGAGTTTGGAAAAATTTAATTTTCAACCAAAATCAACTAGAAGTTTTTGATATGATTTTTTTTTCACATAAAACGAATCAAGTGTTGAATTTTGTAATATTATAAATTTTATTGGATTACAAAAAAAATGTTTGTCTTATAGAAATTTTTTTTCGTTCATTTTTGTACTTTGTTTGTAATTGCAGTCTTAAGCACATAATCAAACTAAACACGGTTATTACGTTTTCTGAAATCTTGCACATACCAACTTCCAAAAGGAAACAGTATTTACACCGTGAATTATTCGGAAGTTCAGCCGTGTTCGCGGGTTAGTAGTCAGCCTTAATTATTCGCTTGCTAATTCGTTGGATTTCGTGGCCAAGAGATAGCAAGGTTCCTCGGTTCGCGTCCATCACACCAGAGCCGTGGAGAGAGTGAGGGAGAAAGGAAGAAAGAGAAAGAGAGAGAGAGGACACGGTCGAGCATATCCTGGGTGCTTTATGCGCAACCTCTTCCATCCTAGAGGTATCCTCGCACGGACGATCGCTTTCCACCCCTATCTGTGATAGTTAACTAACATTTATACGATCCGATTACGCCCAACAGTGCGTCCTTTGCCAACCGGTTACCTCTTAATCTTATTTTGTCCTTTTTTCTTCCTTGTGCTTTATTTTCAAGCTCTTTAGCATCTTCATTCTTTTGAATATAGACTTCGTATATATTACTTGAAAAAAGTTAGTAACTTGCAAGTATTTCATTTTTAACGATTGTTTATTTTATTTGATTATAATTTCTGGGAATATTTTTATCAGAATTTGTCATAGTTTTTTTCATTTGAAATTCCTGTGTCTTTCCGATAATCGACTTCTTTTGGACAGAGATTTATTTTCAAAGCGTTCGAATTCGTCCGGATAGTAAAAGACAATTAAAATGTTATTTACTGATATTTATCGATTGACGGACGTTTTCTATCGTTCGACAAAAAATGTGCATTTTTCGGGATTTGGCGTTAGTGCTGACATAGAAAAAAAAATTATTTTATCATAATTTATTTTCATTCGAAATCCCTGATGTGTCTTTTCCATAATCGACCTCTTTTGGACAGAGATTTATTTCTAAAACC
>JAPYYX010000887.1:0-36038 GCA_030522605.1 Cremastinae sp. B BG-2022a
ATTCTGTTCTCGTTTTCTGCATAGGTTAATAAATTAACCAGAGGATAATCTGAATCCTCGACGATGTAATTTGTCAATTCGTCGATCCAAGCAGTGGATGTTGCAAAACTTTGAAAAATCGCACAACACAATAGAGCGAACAATACTTTGGATGATGCCATTTTGAGCACTTCGTTTAAAATTGGTGTGACTCGTTCTCTAGACGCGACACGTCTGTTCTCGTTTTTTACATGAAGTTATTGTTTTGTGCTAATGAAAATTCTGCCAACGTCAAAGGTGAACACAACATTTTCGCATAGCAACAATTTTTTTAACTATTCATACAGTTTTATGGCTCAACCTTGAACGAAAATATGTGAGGTTGATTGGTTTTTGCACTTAACACTCCAGGTTTATGAGAATAGAAAAACACTATATGCTGTTTCCGAAATAAGTAATCGATATTTGCTCGACGTCTATCATAATGCGCTATATTAGGGATACACAGAACTGTTTCTACAATCACTTTTTCTCTCATCGAATTCTTTGCTTGTGTGCATTCGATCTGTCATTTATTTAATATTAAATGCAACTGGACTCCGACGAGTACTGACGAATATGCTAATACCGGGTTCTTGGTTCCGTTTTAAACAAAAATATGGTGTTTTTTAGAAAATGAGGATGGAATATGTAATTAAAAATTTTTGGACCCAAATCGAAAAATTTGTTACTATATACATACTTGCACAATTTACTTCCTTAATGAAGCATACCGATTATTTTTTTCAATTTTTTCAATTTTTCATACAGATCATACCTCATAACCTTGAGAAAAAATGCCGCTAAATAGGTTTTTGCACTTAACGAAATACATATAATATTCACTGTACACAGATGCAGACATGATGGATGATTTAAAAAACTATTTCTGTTCGCGCAGTGATGTAAACAAATTAAATTTTCTGATCTAATTTGTGTTTCCACAGCATACTGATGAATATTACATAAATAGAGATTAAGCAGCCACCATTTGTTTGGAAAAAGCGTAAAACGGGTTCGATTTTTTAGTAAACCGGACAGCGTTGAGTTATCAATTCTATCAATAGTCTGTTTTTCACTCAAGGTTTCAAGTTATTTTTAAGCTTCGATGTTGTTTGAAAACTCATATTGTTACAAATTTAATTTTAAACTTCGATGTTGTTTGAAAACTCATGTTGTTGCAAATACGCCGATTTTTTATTTTTCGATTTCCTCTAATTACATACTATTGAGTAGATATAATTGCCTCTATTGTTGATACCATTTTTAAGATGATATCAGATCGCAAGGGAATTATCGCAACATGTTTGTAGAAAATATTATAAGGTTTTAATTGATTAAAAAACTATTGTTTATTCAAATATTTTTAAACTCATTTTTCATTTTGTAGTACCATTGAGTTATATACTACCACTCCACCAAATGACATCAAAATTCCCTGCCATCAAGAGGAAGTTGGTATTCGTGTTTAGTAGACCCAATACATGCAAACTACTGAATGAATTTAATTCAAATTTTACACCACATTCTTCTAAAACATCCAATTTTTTGAATTTCTTCACACTTTTTAATCAAATTAAGTTCGAATTTGTATTCAGTGGTTCAAAATATATTTATAAGCTGGTGGGTTTATGGAATAGTCAATTTTCATTTTGTGCCAAATAGTTTTTTAACGATATCTCAAAAACGGTTCGACAGATCTGGTCTAATTTTCACATTGCATCATATTCAACGACGGCACTCGTGGCAGCATAATAGCAAATATCACATGATAAAGATTTCAGAGATAATGTATATTCATTCAATGTAAGAGGGATAGTGGTAAGACTGGAAACAGATTCAACAAGAAAGTTATGACAATGGATTTATTACGAAAATCAATTTTTGACAAAAAGTAATGGCGGTGGCACAAAAACTCTCAGCACGTTGTAAAACGTATACACTTTTACAATACTCGAAATTATCTAAATTGAGATATATCTTACGCGTCGAAATATATATATATATATATATATATATATATATTTAGGTGACTAAGCATTGGGCGCTAAAGAAGAACGCTTATCATGAGTGTGAATATCAGAATTGCATAAACGTAGTCGACAACAGGAATATTGTCTCAGTGAGCATTTGAGTCCCGGGAGGGATGCTCCCTTATTCCCTCTCTCTCTCTCTTTTTCTGTCTTTTTTATAACATGACAACACGGCTACGTCACGAAAACGTGTGATCAAAATCATCACAGATACTCTACAATTATTGAATCACGATGCATTGTCAATAGCATGTGTGTTTACCCAAAAGTCGTAGAGTCTTGAGGATATTTTTCGATTAATGAAAACAGAAAAACATGATCATTTTTTTAACATTAAAAAAACTAATCTCATCGTTGAACATGTTTAGCGTCACCATTTTCATGATTTTGTTACAAGAAAAAATTCAGCTAATTAGTTTACGAGAATATAATAATTTGCTTAAATGGTCATGTACGAACAACACGGGAACGTTGGTCGAAAATCGCAATTACTTCGTCAAAGAACGTGAGGAACTATCTCAATAATTGAGGTAATGAGGATAACGAGCTAATCGATTATTACATAAAGTAATAGTAGTAACATTAACATTAATAGTTAAAATAATAATAATAATAATAACAAATAAAATATTAGCAAGCACTAGTGAACTTTCTCATAGAAAAGTCTGTTTGTCTCGTTGATTGAGATACACTTTATTGACGTCAAGACGTCTTAGGCACTAAAAAATCTCATCGTTTGCTCTTATTATCGTTTATTCGTTCGGTAACGATTATGTTTTATATCTACCGCCATTTTTGTCTTTACGTCGGAAAAGCTGCCGTGACAAGTCGTACGCTCGCGTATACACTTTTCATTATAAAATAATTATTATTATTAATCGTTAATGTTTAAAATTAATCATAATTCAACAATCGCAGCATCGGAGCCTAGCGAGTAAACAGATTTTCGAACATCACGAGAAAATTCTGATCGGATATGCGTACGAATTATTTATTTATTAGCTATTTTTATTTTCAATATTTTTTTCTTGAAGAATAAACTCGTCTTTATTTTTTTCGTAATAGAAATCTTATTTTTTTCATACAAAACTCCGTACGTCACATCCGAGAGAATTTTCGGATGGCTCAAACTGCTGCAACTTCGCGAACGTATTTGTTCATCACAGAAGCTTTTGCGACACACAGGCATACGCTCACATTCGAATTACAGGGACTCTCACTCTCGCTCTTCCTCTCTTATTCCTCTCTCTCTCTCTCTCTCTTTTTTTATCTATCTATCTTTCTCTTTCTTTAATCTTTCTAATTGTCGACTCATCGATCGATGCCGACGTATCGTGACTTTTCTCTACTTATTATCGACAGACTCGATGAACTTTGAAAATTTACATTGCGCGCATTCGATCTCGCGTTAAGATTGATGCGGCGAGCGTCACCAACACGATCGCGTCTCGCTTACCGACTCAATCTTCTAACTATTCATCGTTAATATATTTGGTATTTTTTCTTCTCTTTCTACTTTTTTTCGTAATTTTTTTTCTTATTTTTTTTTCGTTTTTTTTTCTTCGAGTCGAAGCACGATCCGTTCAATCATGATTCATTACGCAATCGATTCAGCGCGATCGTTGATTTCACTCGATCGTCCCTGTAACCGTTGTCGGGAGACCGTCGACGAGGATGTCACGTCGTTATAAAATCGTGAATGGGATTCCTCCCGGCGTCAATCTCCCGGGATGAGAGAAAGAGGGAGAGAGTTAAATCCGAGCCGATCATTAATCGGCTGATTTGTTCGAGCATCCCGGGACTCGCCACTTAAATATTACATACGAGTGAGGCAGTTGAGTTGGCAAGAGTAGGAAAATCAACGAGAAATAGTTTAGGGAGAAAGAAATAGAACGAGGAGGGTGAAAGAAGTAAAGGAGATCAGAAATATCGGGAAAAATAATCAGTCATTCGGTCGACGGATGTCACTTGGACCTTTTCAATCGTCAGTTGTTTTTTTCTGATACGAACAATTTCCGTGAAGAAAATATTTTCATAAATTTTTTTTATAAATCATTACCCAAATCAATTTTTGTCGTCAAAAATACTTTTCTTCTTGCATCAAAAATTATATGCGTATTGAAAGAAACGATAAAAATCCAAATATTCTTTCAAATTTCGATTTCTAGATACTTTACTGATATAATTCTTCTCATCATTAACGACAGATGAAAACGTTTTTTTTAGTCTGTTCGTCCAAAATTAACGCGACGCTCCGTCACCGTTTTGTATTCGTCTATACTTTGAATTATAAAAAATACGGAGACAATCCTAGAGAGCGAGAAATTTCATGAGTGCATCATAGATGAGTCGAGGATCGATTGTGCCATCTGCTGTGTATCGAACGCCACGAAGGGAACCGTCATCGTGACTAACCACGCCGTATTCGCCAACTATGAAACCATCGGGAGTTCGCTCTTCAACTCTGTACTTCCGGTAATTTCGATCCTCAACGACGTAGCCGACTTTATGTCCGTCACCGGAATCGTTGGCGGCCATTGGAGCAACTTTCGGCGAGGTCGTGATCGGCGACGATTCTGTAATGACCTGAGGTCCGTGGACGTTTCCATTGCTACCGACGCTGACCGCCTCGTCGACCTCGTAGTTCTCCTCTTCTGGCTCACCCTGGTGGTCCATCATTCCATGAGCAACGGGTCTCCCATCCGCGCCGTAAACTTTGCTCGGTTCGCTGTAAACCTTCGCCGGTTCGCCGTAAACTTTGGCAGGTTCGCCGTAAATTTTGGCCGGTTCCGAATAAACTTTCGCGGGCTCGCCGTAAATTCTCTCTGGTTCGCCGTAAACTTTGGCCGGCTCACCGTAAATCTTTGAAGGCTCGCTGTAAATCTTGGCAGGCTCACTGTAAATTTTAGCAGGTTCTGAATAAATCCTTGCAGGTTCGCCGTAATTAACTTCCGGCTGAGAATAAACGTTTCGCGTCGTCTCGCCGTAAGACCTCAATGATTTTCCGTACGGCTTTGATGATTCGGGATAAGGTTTTCCCGGCTGATTGTAGATCGTGGCTTCGTAGTGTCGGCCGATTTTCCGCGCTTGGTGAACATGTTCTGGAACTTCCGGTGGCTCTTTGTGGATTTCCAACGGCTCGGAATTTTCTTCCGCCATCTCGTAAGTTTCCTCGACGGGCTCGAGGCTCGTGCTCGTCTCCTGAGAGTCGGGAACCTGACTCTCCTGTCTTCGAGAGAACAAAGACGTTGATGTGAAACTCTGTGACGAGGACGACGTTGTCGGTGCGGTGGTGCTTCCTCGATCGATCATGGAACTTCCAGTCATGGGAGATCGGCTGCGCCAACTTGTTTTTGGCAAACCCTCGTCGACGGAAAACTCGCTCCTGTTCGACTCCGAGACGATGTTACTAAGCTCTTCCGTCACCAAGTGAGCCGGTTGCGGAGTAATCGTCGTGACCGGTTTCGTTGTCGATGACGTGAAAATCGTCGAAGGTGCAAGAGTCGTTGAAGGCGTCAGAATCATCGTCACGCTTTTGCTCGCCATTGGGAACGCCGTTGTCGTTCTTGGTGTGATTCTTGATCCATCAAACGCAGCTGTCGAAATTGACTCGGAGATCGGCGGACGAGTAACTACATTCGATTTTCGATCGTCATGGTGCTCAACTCGAACTTTATACGGCGTTGCCTCGACCGTCGAGGTCACGCTCACTCCTATCACTTTTTGATTAATATTCCTGCCGCCGTGACGATTTTTTCCGACTAAGGAATTACCGATCTGATCGGTAACGTTTAGCTTGCCGATAGCTTCTCGGTTCAAAATCGTCGATATTTTTTGACCCCGATGGATCTGGTGAATCAACCTCGGGGACTGGTGATGAAGGTGTTGCTGTTCTTGCTTTACTTTCGTACCGGTCTCCCCGGAATTGCCGATCTCGCCGGATGATGTCGTCAAACCGTCTCGAGCCTCGATCGGTCGAACCGTGAAAAGTCTCGGGCCTTCTTCGCGGTGTCCGGGCCTCGTGACGAATGGCCTTGGACTCGAGGGTGCTCGCGATATTCTGTAAATCGAAGCTTCGCTCTTTCGAGACTCCGACGGGACGTTGTCAGGTGCCGAATGTGGTGAACCACCTCGACGGTAACCACGGCGCTTCAGTGACGGCGGCGCAACCGGGACCGGGGCCATCGCGCCGTTTATGAAGACAGATAGAAAGTCCGACCCCGCCAGAACGTCGTTACGGTGCTGAACCGGCGCGGCGTTCACTTGGTCCATAACCAATGCCGCCTCGAGCAGCACCTGAGAACAATACGAATAATAAATCTTTCAACTTTATTTAGAATATATTTTCAAAGTCATACAACCCGGACGGAAAATAAAAATTGATTTCTCGGCTCATTTTTCAATATGAATTCGGAATCATGTAACTTTTTATTCGTAAGGTAAAAAAATGTCCTATGAGAGATGGCAATGACTTGAAAGTGCCTCTCGAAATTCACAAAGCGAAATATTTTTGCAAGACGAAGTATATAAATGGCACAGAAATTATATTTGTGCATTAAAAATGTTTTTTCATCAAAGGTGCATTCGGATGGTCATTGAATACAATAGAAAATGGAATTCGTTTAAATGCTATAGTTATAAAAAGAAATTCATAAAAAAGCAAACCTTTGGAAGAACAAATGAAAAAAAAGAAAAAATATTCTGACACATTTTTTGCCACCGTGTTACTCAAGCCTGGATTATTTGCGAGCGATCAGGTCTCGTTGGGTCACAAAATGAAGTGAGAAAGAAAGGGTAGAGAATAAGATTCGGCGTTTTATCGTCAAATATGCCCATCGCGCGTCCATAAAATTTTATATTCTTCCCCTTTATTTCTTGAGTTTTCTCATTTTTTCTCATTTAATCTCCGTGTCTCGGGCCTCATTTTTTCGACTACTCATCAGAGGAGCCAAGGAAGAACGATAAAACGCTTTTATGCTCTTCGCTTAAGCCAACCAGAACGCTTCCCCTTTTTCGATATTCCATTTAATTCCATCGCCGAAAAGCTTATGTTTTCAATGTTCAATAAATAAATCAAGATCTCAACTACCTATAAATAATATATTCTCCCCCGTTGTCTATTCGCCAGTCGAAGAAACGAGCAAGAAAAATCTTTCACGTCTCCGGCGAGCTGCTGACTTTTCAAGGATATCGAAAAAGGAGAAGAAAAACGAGGAGAGAAAAAAGGAATGGCCGAAGTGTTCAGTCCTGGACACCCGGAGGGAACTCTTGTTCCTCGTTTGAAGCTCATCGACCTTGGAATCATCGTCGTAAAGGATATACCCACGTTCCCTCTTATATATTTGTACGTATAAAAATGTTATAAAAGAATCAAGAAAAAAGTATCACCGGCCATGAAATACTGCGTCTTTCCATACGACAGAACTCGTTGAAACTCCCGATGAAGTTTCGTTCGTGCTCGAATCAACCTCGAATTATTGTTCTCGCGATGCTTCTCGTTCTACCGGAATAACGAAAGAGGTAGACAAAAGACCGATTCTTACAAAAAGCCATTGACATTTTTTCCTTCTTTTTCCCCACTCACTTGACTAAACATTGCACCTTCTTTGGAAAAATTTTTCAGTCTGTTCTTTATTCTTTACAATAGATCGAATTTTCGCTAAAACAATTCATATATTTTGACTTGACGTCATTATCGACATAATTTCAGACCATTTTTTAATACATAATCAGACTTGAGGAAAAATATTTAATTTCAACATTTTTTCAATTCTCAATTATTATTGTTTGGATGGTTAATTAAATAAAAGCCTTAAAAAAATTAGTTCCATAGAAAAATTATTTTGCATTCGGAGTGCCAATATTTTGACATGTATGAATGTTCAATTACATTTAAGTAAGTTATTGTTTTTTTTATTTGATTCGTCTCAAAAATTGCGGATTTAGCATTACATCCGCGATTCCATGGAATCGGTTGACATTCGATCTAACGAAGCAGCTTTTATGCTCTCGTGCGTACTCGGGGACCGGTAGCGTAACGAGAAAAAATAAGAGGAGAGGAAAAGAGATACTCGGTATATAGGAAAAAGTTGGCGCGCCATACGTACGAATAATTAAGCCATAGAGTTCGCTCCGGAAAAGAGACCGATGAATATACAATCGAGATCAAGTTCCCGCATGGTCTCGAGAAACGTTTCGTGGGCGAGACTCTCTTCGGAAACGTCCACGCGAGAGTCTCGACTGTTAATTGCGAGACTCTCTTGAGACAGAGACAGACGAAAAAATGGGATCGTGAGAGCTACAGGAATAAAAAATCGACAAAAAAGAAACTCGTCGAAAGTACTGTGAATCGTAAAACACGAGAACGTTTTTTTTTATTTCGAATAAAAAAAACACAAAAAAAGTGTATTGAATTGCACTTATTTTTGCATTTTTACATCGGTATCGATCATTACGCTTTTTCGTTTTACTTTCGTGGACATTACACAGAAAAACAGGGGGAAAGATACATCTGTTTCGATGCATTTTACTCTTTAGCGTATGTTCGTCGACATTACACGAAAAAAATGACAAAAAAAAACACAAGACTTCGAGATCGCTTCCTCTTGCACGAGCAACGTGGATGTAAATGCAATATGAATCGAGAGACGCTTTGATTTTCGTTTTTTTTTGTGTCAAAAAGTGCCTTATGGATCCGATGCGGGGGAGTTTGGAGCAGGAAAAATAATCTTTTTTTGAATTCGTATCGGCAGATTAAAGGAGAGAATAAAAGAAAGAAAAAAGATTACGGTAGGGTTTATGCACATTCTTTGCGATTGCGGGGAACGCACCACTGGCTCATGGTCACATGTGCAACGAGATGCAGCCGATCTCCCTCTCGCTCGATACAAGAAAAATTCTCGAAGGAGGAAAGAGACGGAGAGAGAAAGAAATCTCACGACCTTGATCCACCACCTCAACATCGCGGTGTAACTCCACAACACTTTTTTAATTCTACTATCTCTTTCCCTCATCTTTTTATACCCGCGACTCTCCTTCCTTTTCTTCTTATTCATCCTCTTTTTATCTACGTACGCACGAAGAACGCTGCGTGTCTTATTGGCGCACCGGGAGAAATGAACACGCGAGCTCTATGAGATATTTTCTTTTTTCTCGATTCGATTTTTAGTGGTCTCATCGGCAGAACAAAAGCTGCCATGCACTTGCGATCTGATTTATTACCAGAAATAAGCCAAATTGTTGAAATTTCGATTATGTAACTGTTATTTTAATTAAATTTCAATAAATTGAAAATAATTAAAACAATTTATGAGGATAATGTTCCATAAATTCTGTGATAAAAAAATGCAAAGTCGTGTAAATAGAAATGAAAAATTATTTGATTGTAGTGAATGGATTAAAAAATTTAGGGTTAAAAATCTGTCACGTTTTTGGAATAATGATATTAAATGTATATGGGTAATTGGTTATCCCGAGTCGATGACGTTGATGAAAAGGGATTCGAGCGAGTTGATTAAAGGAATTGGAACGCAATGGGTTCCGAGAGCGAGTCAGAAAGAAATTGCTCGAGTTCTGAGCTCCGTATCCTGGCAATCTCCTACGCGTTTTACACGACAAGAGCGGATAGGTAGAAAAAAAAATGCATGGCGAAAAAAATGGATGGCAAAAGGGAGCGTGACCCCGCTTGGTTTCTATACGCGGCGGTGGACCGCTTTTATAATAGGCGCACAGTGGCAATCTGTTCTCCTTTCAACAGGAAACCCATTCTAATAGTGCTCACTATTACGGTAATACCGAACGGCCAGTTTCACTGCTAAACTCGTATGAGTAGGTGGCTACGAAAAGCCCACACTTGAATCACGTTGAGCATTGAATGGAGAAAGAAAGCTATAAAAAAAATTCTCCGGAGAAAATTTAAAATCCTTTTTAAACGCATACATTTTTTATTGACCTTATACATCTCAGATTATATATTGTTTGATGGGTAACTTTGTATGGCGTGTATTTTTTGTGACGTGTTCTACCAAAAAATTTTTATACACGAATTTCATTCGAAGGACCAAACAATTTTTGTTTCAAAATTTTAATAATGTACAAATTTTCATATTTTATTGCCAATGAATTAAATTTAAACTCAGGTAATGAAAAGACCGGTATCAATTTCTCGCGGAAAGAAATCAAGAGCCAGAATCTCGAACTAAATCCTTCTGCTCGAGTCTCACTTTCGTTGATAAGAAAAATAAAGTGGAGAGTGGGATTTCTGGAGTGTATATGACAAAGGATTTAAAGAGCGAGAAATCGAGTTTTTCAGTCAGGATCTCTGGAACAGGAGCGAATCGATCAAGGTCATCGTCGATCGATGGCCGAGGTGAAATTGTCTTTCGTGGTTTTCAGGCATGCAAGTATGATCGGGGCACGTCCTACTCTCGTCTTTTTTTCCTTTTCTCCCAGAAGTCAAACTTGCATTCCACTGGTCTCGGTTCTTATTATCCTGCCTACTATTTTCCACGTACGCGTTTGCTCGCGTCCTGCGGTTCAATATATATCTACACAACATACACACAATACATACATATATACAAGTATATAATGTGTATTCTCTTATATACATATTCTCTTATACTCATTTATATACATGTGTATGTGCATTGTACACTCATTCATATACACATATGTGTATCAGATGAAACGAATGAAGTTGTGCTCCTGAGATCGACCCTGCTAATTATACCAATTTTTTCCTACCTCACCGCTCCCCCCTTGTCATTCGTCAAAAAACACACATTTTACGAGTTCATATATCTTCGCAACCTTGTATTACACGGGAATAAATTTTTCCTCCTTCTCCCCCTTCTTACATCGATTCGACTTAATCTTCGTGTCCGATACTTTAATAATACGAATACGTATAAATGGATAATTTATGTGCACATTTTGTGCAAGCAAGAGAGGAAGGAGACCGAAAAAATGATAATCCGCAATTGTATTCTCTACTGCGCACTTGTGGCGCCAGTTTGAACGTTTTTTTTCGTTGGTTTTTGTTATTTTTTTTTATTTGTGCATATTTCGATCCTCGATGAATGAACACAATAAAATTTATGCTTAGCATAAATACGAAATTTGTGGCGATACTCGTCGTGCGAATTTACATTAATATGTTGACTGTATAATATTCGCGTAGGTCGCCCTACTAAATGTACACGCGACGATTCAAATTTATTTACGAGATTTATACTATCGTCCTTTTTTCTGCATTTTTGCATATGTAGATCCTTTATTGCAATCTCGGAGTGCTAAAACTCGTTCGAAGACTCCCCCAGGGAAAAAATTATCTTCATAAATAATTTCTGGCAGAAAACTTCGCGGTGGTCGAGATGTTTTTAAAATTACTGGAATTTTATTTAAAGTAAACTTATTTGTTCATATGTGTATTAACATGCTTATTTTTCTTTTAGCTTCATATTATTCTCGCGTAAATATACGTCTTGCAATGAAGCTCAAAACGAGCAGCTTAATTATAAAAGTTTTGACGAGTAGTTATTGTGCCCGATACCACACGATGAGGGATAAAATCAAGGAAAATATTAAGAATCGAACGGTGCTGCAAAAATGTTAATTGAAAAACAACGATAAAAAATGATAACGGTAGAGAAAAATGTCATGTAAAGTTTAAAGATAACATTTTTTTTTCAAAAAGAAAGATTTATCAAGGATTGTGTGCAGCTGTTTGTTCGGAAGGCAATCAGCGAGCTTAATACGAAAATTAATTGATGTTCGATCTTCGATACCAAAGCTGACGAGTGTTAAGGTCTTGGTCAAGGAGATCCTTGTACGCTCCGTGGGCCTGTCAGCCCAATGTTCGCGGTGAGTGAACGAGTTACATTCTCGTGTGCGTTTTTTATATTCTCTTGCCTTCGGGCTCTTTCTCTCTCTCTGAACGCTCGTGACCTTGTCCAACGCACTTTTTAGACTTCATCCAGAAGAGAATCATCTCGTTAACCCGACATCCAATTATCATTATTTTTAATTAATTTAATTTGAAAGTATGAAGCATTATAAATGAATGTTTAAAAAATAAATAAATGTGACGAATGGAAGAAAAATTTTATTAACTTGAAAAAAATTGGAGGTTGAAATAAAAAGTTGTAGAGGAACAATGAGGATATCTTATTATTATGTCGAGGTAGAAATTTCACACTAACCATATTGTGATGTGTTACAATTGGATGTGTATAAAAAAGGTGAAAACACGTGCGTATCTCTTCGTCTCCTGTGAAACCGAATCAGGATCTTTTTTTCTTCTTCTTGTATTCTTAATTTTTTTATTCTTCCAACGCGAGAGTACGCTTTCGACGGCCTTGTCGACACGCGATCAGAATTGAGAATAGTGTCTCAGCAAAAGAGGGAAACACGAAGAAAGGAGGATTTACGTCGCCTATAAAAGGTGCTATAGGCTCATCGCATGGATGTCGACTAGAATCGAGGCTCGCAAATTGTAGATTAAAAGTCATGAAAAAAGTACTAATATTTTTTTTATGACAGAATAATAATTGTCGGTAATCATATACGAAGAGTACACTTCAATTGACGTCTATGACGTCTAACGAATATCTAACGATACTATTCTTATAATTAGTTTATAATTCTTGTTTATTATTTTTACAAGTACTTGGACGTTACGTCTCACAAAACGTTTTATGAGAAGAGGAAATGCATTTTATCAGCCTCTTCTATAAATTTCAATGGTTAAAAACTATTTCCGCTGTGAATAAAAATTTTAAAATGTACCTGCTCTCGTGAAAAATCTGTTCTTACTCAGGTGAGATATTTATAAGTACTTCAAAATTCCTGACAATAAGTTGGTTCTTTTAAACCCCGGCGTAAATCAGAAAGCATTCATTTATTTAAAAAAATTATTTTTGCAGTTCATATTCCTTGGAGAAAATCGATGAAAATCCTCCAAAGAATTCAACACTTTTATCTTGATCGAACGTTTATCCTTGAAATACGATTTATCAAAACGCTCCTGCCTTCGGGGCGTAAAAAGAATGCAATCCGAAATGCTAGATGGCGAAAAAAAGATGAACAAAACTGGGAATGTAATGATATACAGAAATATTTGCCATATTGTGGCGCTTCGTCGAATCGTTTTTGATAACATCGGAAATGCACGTTATCGGTGCAATCCAGGAGATACGCGAGATCGGGAGTGAGTGCGTGGTGTGAAATATAAAAAGCATCATCGAAGAATTCTCGATCGGTTCACGTTTCGTAAGAAATCCTTTCGAAAAACGAGTATTTCAGCATAAAACTTTCGCCTTTCGATATCTTCCGTGTATAATACGCGCATATGTCGATTTCGTTTGCTCGTTCTTTCTCTCGTTCCTTCTCCTCCCCTCCCTCCTCCTGCTTCCCTCATCTCGTTCGCACTTCCAATGGAAATGCCATTTCTTTTTATTCTTCCAGATTTCAGAACTTTAATCGAATCGATAGCGCTCAGATTTGCATAAACGTTATGGCAAATTAAATGTACAGTCTAACCTCCATTCCAATTTTTGTTTTCAGATACAAAAATTCGAACGTTCACATGAACATATAATAATTGAAGTTTTTCGTTACTGTAAATTGTCAAAAAATTTATTTCTTGTCGATTCAATCACAGATTAAGAACAATTTTCGTCGTTTGATTTGTCAAAAAATTGTCTTTGATGACATCGGAGATTTTTGCAATGAATAGTCAATTAAAGTGAAAGAATAAATCAATAAAGAAGGGGCTCAAAATTGTCAAGATGTTACCTAAATTCTGATCAAAATTATACCACACGTGTCTGACGACAGGAATTACGTAAAAAGACTCGAAGCCGGGATGCCCTGACCGCACATTTACTCGTTCTACTGTGCGCGTTCTACATACACGCTTTTATTTACCTGTTTCAATACAAACGTATGAAATAATGAATAAATAAAAAATTTGTTCCAGTGCTGACACTGTGAGGGCGGACGGTGACGAGAGATCCAGAAAGGCAGAGACTCGACGATAAATTCTCCTCATATTTTGTGCATCGTACGTACACAAACGCGAACGCGAATATACGAACGAGAATTCATTGTGTATACGCGCATCTTGGAATCCTCGCATATTAATAACACTCACGCGTTGGCAAAACTTTACTCGACTTTCACAGACAGTGGACAATGCGCGAGGGCGTTGGACACAATCGCGGGGGCGATTTGTAGATATACAAATATATTTTTGCACATTTTCCGCCGGTATTTAGCGCACCGAGTCAGAATGCACTTGCAAAAAATATTTTGATAAACTGAGAGATCAGAAATGAGATTGAGCATTTTTTCAATGTACTGAGATTTTTTTTTAAACAAAACGTCTTAAACCTCTGAATTAAAAATTTCATACTGAGTGAAAAAGTTATTGCAATACTCATCGAAAAATTATATCGATGCTGAAATTGAACAATCCCAATAATTTAAATCATTTAATCTAAAATACAATTTCGAGAAAAAAAATGATAAAACCACGAAGTATAAGCAGATGTTGTTCAGTTTAGAGTGCAAGAAACGAACTGAAAATTTTCCTTCCTAAGAACTTTGGGAGAGATTCAAAGAGACGAGATATGTGATAGATGGCGAGATAAGAATTTTGTAAGGCGCAAAAGTTGTGACCGAGTTCTTCCTTGGAAAATGTGTGTCTTACGTGCACACGTGCAAAAATCTTTTTTTATTAACCCTGCAAGGTTTTGTATGTGCGCATGTAACGCTCTCATGTAACACGAATAAATATATGTAACATGTGCACTTCGATGCTCGCGGAGAGACTGTGAGTTATCTCACATGTGCTCGATGACTTCTTTCGATTACCCAATCGTTGCGAGGCCGGACGAGATGCACTTTTTGTTTGAGCCCCATGAGCAGGAAACATCCTCGCAAATGTTACAAATAAATATGAATTTTTTAAACGTTGCACTCTTTCCAATACCTATGTATATACGTGTCAGACCTCCATTACTCCAACAAATTGCTTTTTCTCTTTCAATTTACGAAAAAGAAATGCATTTCGTAATTGGAAAAAAAATAAATTTTGTAATTATATTTTTTGTGAAGATACAGTTAATATATTTTATTGAATGATGATACATTCCACATTGTAACTAAATTGACAAAACACAGCAGTTTAATAAATGGTTAATATAAGTAAAAATAATTGGATGACTTTAATTACAAATTGTAAATTCTTATTATTATTATTAGAATAAGGTAATTGTGCAATTCCATCGCGTGGTGATATTAAAATTTTCTTGATCAATAAATTGATGATGAACAAATTACAAATAATTGTATTATAAAAATTACTTTTCTTATCACGTGTTTTAACATCGAATTATTGATTTTTAATCGTAAATAAAATTGCATTGTTAACAAGGAGAAATAAGAGTAAATGTTGTAATTGAAAATAATAAGACAAATGCGGATGGAAGGAAAATGAGGAAGGCGGTAAAAAGATGAGTGAAAAGAAAGGTACGTTTTATAGGCCATTTCAGAGTGCATCTCGTCACAAGTGAGGCTAAATAAATACAACCGGAGAAGCCTGATTGCGGTAGTAGGTGCTGTTTGATGTAGGAATAATGCGCAAACGAATGTAACGTGGTCCCTCGTCACCGCCATAAATACATATGTGTACATTCATGTATCTATGTATGTATTGTACGTACACTCATATAATGTGTAGGGATTTTGTAAATGTACGGGGTGTGATCTCGGAACAAATTAATAAATTCTAGTCGAGATTTTGAGTGTTTTACTCAAAGGAATACGGACTTCTATTGCATTCAATGACTTATGCTCTTTTAAGGATTAAGAAATATCTCATACTATAAATAAATCATCGTGGATTTTAATTTCAATAAAAACTACATTGGATAAGTACCAAATGCCATTAGAACTATATCGATAGCATATTTTATTGAATGCTTATAAATGATATTTCGCCTACCAGATTTTGTCTCATTATGATAGCTCTTTAACGATTTTATTTAAATTAAAAAATCTATTAAGTAGTTTTAAATCGAAATTTCCCAGGAATGTATTTCTTCATTATTGACATACCATATGTTCCGAGACACCCCGTATATGAGAAACATCCACGTAAATGCGTATGTATAAAAACGATGGTTTCACTTTCAAGTTGGCCTCTGGCCGCGCATTCCGAAGAGCCTCATCCTCTCTGATCTCTTTGCACTTCGGCAAAACTGCACCGACAGAAGCAGAATAATAAAATTCGGATTTCCCCCATCTCTCTCTTTCTCTCTATCGCCGGATACATTTTTCTTGCTCCTTTTTTTCGTTTTTTTTCAAACGGAAGAAATAAAAACGTAACGGCTGAGCGAGCGCGACGACGAAATACGCGCGAAGGCTGCGGAAAAGCAGGATGAACGCTGCCCTCGCGAGATTACACAGCGGAGCTCTTCCCTCCCTTTTACATTTTGTACATTAAACACGTGTATGTAACGCGTCACGCGTGTATATCGAAAAGCGTATCCTTTCTGGCTGATGCCAAAAACACGTATTTCTCGACTCCAAGGCGCCGGACGAGAATGCCCGATTTCGTCACCTTTTTTCACACTCGCTCCATCCTTTTTTTCCATTTCTCCTAGTCTTTTTAATTCTTGTCCGTCGCCCTTCCGTCCCTGCTCGATTACACGCGTCATTTTCTCATCTCGTTCTCACTTTTTTCTCTCACATAATTTTTGTACTTTTTAGATTCAGTCTTACGTGAGAGAAAATTAAGTGTGATTGTAGCAATAAAACATTTTTTTTTTAATTTTCTACACAATAATGCGATAACAGTTGTTAGAGAATGCGATAAAAAAGAGCATCTGATGATTCCGACACCGCATGCGCATTTTACACGCATCTTTGTACAAGTTTGTTTATTCTCAATTTGTTATAACGTATTTATTATTATCTTTTTTTTGCTATTTTTGCCCTCGATCGATTCCATCATTTTCGTACTTTTGAGATTTGTATTCTTACGTGAGATAAATTCACGTGAGGTTGTGAAAATAGTATATATATTATTTTAAAAATTTTTGTAAATATACAATAAGGACTCGTGTTCTTCAAGCTATAAAAGAAAGTGCCCGATACGTTCCTCTCTTCAGTTATTATTTAGTTCCATTTCGTTGTATAATGTCAATTCTTTTCATTAGTACTTTCGTCTTCGCTCAATTAATATGTTTATTGTTCAATTACTTTAATTAGTTAAAATAAATTAATTCAATTTTGTTCATGATCGAATAATTTTTATTTATAACTTCAATTTTCGGATAACCCAAATTGAACGCACTGTAAGCATTCATTTTACAGAGAGAATTTCAAGAAATCAAGACACATAACGGAAGATAATTCTCCTGTTTTTGTTTTCGAAAAATAATTCAAAAAAATAACAGAAATAAAAATATCTTCGATAAAATGGATGTCTTACAAGGAACATTTTTCATTCGGTGTATTTGATCGAGCCAAAATTAAAACATCAGAAATCATTCTAATGGGTTGAATTTAAATTCATCTTTTTATAATGATGCCCGCGAGATCGTTTTCGCACCTCGGACGCACTTTATCCAGGAGCTACACACGTTCAGCATGTAAATGTATGTTAAATGGTAGACGAGCTTCGGAGACGTTGAAAAAAAGATTTACATGAAAATATCTTCATTAAACGACAGGTACGTGTCATCAAGAGGCGTGTGAAGCGACCAATCGCGACATGTTTACGAGACTCATTTATTTCTTAACGATATTCAATACCGTTTTTATATTATCATCCTCATAATATTTTTCAGTCCATGTTAATCGAGAAAAATTGATCAAGTGCTCAAGCGTCGCAAAAACCTGATTTCTGACTTCTCTCGTTTATATTTTTCGGATCATCATCAGTCATCGAACACTCATCGCGATCTGTTTTTTTTATTACGACGATTGAATTCATTATCGAGGCAAAAGTTTTTCTTTCCTCTCAGAAAATATATTCACCGTTTATTTTCTCATTTAATTCTTTTTCTGGCCTCGTGTGAACGATCGACGCGAAGTTTCTCGATTTATTATCTCCAATCGTAGAATCAAACGCTCCGACAAATTGTGGTTCAACAGGAAGATATGAAGCCTTGGATAACAATGTTTATTCCCGATCTGTTACCTTTTGGAATCCAAAGGCGTGTTCCTCGACACGATTTACAACGATCGTTAAATCTAGACTCAAAAGATCGATGCGGGTTTTATCGGTTTAGAGAGCGCTTTCGAACATTTGTTTCCCTCCGTACTTTTATCACACGATGTGTAATCAATTTTACGCTAAATCTTTATCGACTTTTAACACGCTGTGATAAATAATTTCGACTTTCTTCGACAAATTTACAATAAAATCGAAACATATTTAAGTAGCCGATAAATATTTTGATACTACATATTGATAGATTTCTGTGGATTCAAAAATTTAAATTTAAAAGTTGTAACATTAAAAAAATGCAATTTATTACAGCTTGCTGTAAAAATTTACCACACTATCAAACGAGAACAATTTATAGCGACAGTCGCCAAAATATTTTTTGAAACATTTCAAAAACAAAAATTGTATTTTTACTGTGTGTGAAACTGTTGTCAAGCATTTTTGATCTTCAATTTTCAAAGGTGACTTGTTTTCGCGAAAAGGTCGCTATTGAAAAATCTGTTTTTTTAAAAGTGTTTTTTATTCGAAATTGCACTCGCTGTAACGTTACAACACAAAACAAATGCGAGTGCACGGCGCAGTTTCGCAAGAGGACTCCCTTAACGCTGATAAAACACAGTGTTTTATTTATTATAGGTGAACAAGAGTATATACGCGGAGTTTGCTATATGTGTTTAAGTTCACTTCTTTTTTCTCACTACGGATCCCTCATCGAGTTAGAAATCAATCGAGAGGTTTCGCGCGTGCTCCGGATTCGTTGATCACAATCGCGTGAATTATTTATTCCGTGTGTGCATGCCCCGATGAAAAGTAAGGAAAAAAACGAGAGCCGACTGAGACAGAAATTCGCTGAGATCGTGTTATTCCGCGATGCAGTGTCCTTGTGCAATCATCGCGGAAAAATATTTCGATAGCGATAACGATTTTTGATGTTCGAAAAATCTTGATACATAAATGTCAATCAAAGATTTTTACATATTTTTACAATTTATTTAATTTCATGTATTCCATTCTTCATCGATCATTAATTCATTAATTAACATGGTAATTGAATTAAGTTATTGATAATGATCAATAACGAGGAAAATGAAAATCAACTCCGATTGTTAATAGCTCAACGAAAAAGATAATGGGAAATCATCACGGAGATTATTCCGATAATGAAATTAATTATTAAAATTGTTGTTTGTAATCTAAAAAATTGATTTAAAAAAAATGTTTTATTTTTACATTTATTGTATATATTAAAATGCTTCATTTTTTAAACTCTGCATTTTTAATATCATTTCAGTTATTTCATTATTTTGACGTTATCTGTCTCGGTGTCTTTGTGCAATCACCTAAAACTAATTATTTACGTTTTATCCTGTTACATTTTATTAAAACAAGTCTATCTTCTGCATTTTGATTCAATTTTTTACTTTTTTTGTACATTGTTCATTTATCATAATTATTTGTTTTTTTTCAATGTGAATATTATTCTTAAATATATTTTTGTATAATAAACAAATAACATACGATATTCTAGAGTTTCCATCATTCTTGTGAGATTTTTCAAAAAATCGTTCACCCACGATATCATTTCTCATTAATTGGTTGATTATCCAATTTATGATTCGCAATAACTCCTCCCCCGATAGTGTGTATAACGGACTGGGCGATTTCTTTCGAAGTGCAATTTTCTTCGAAAGACTGTATTCAAGTGTTTCAACAATGGTATCGAGTTTCTCGTTGAAGTCCCGTGTCGCTTTCTTACAAGAATTATAGCAACGTAATACACCACGTAAATATATAAATGTTCATAAAAAAATATATAGAGAGTCCGTATATTTATAACAGAGTTGCACAGTGTGGAGAGACGTTCGGCCTTGTGCAATTACGACGAGAAAAAGAGAGCAGGCGTGGCCAGTTGCAGTAAGCCGACGGTGAGGATATTTGCGAATCGAGTTGCCGTCATTTTCGCTACGACTGCCACACGTTTCCTTCAATTACTTCGAAAAAAATACACTTCACAACAAAGAACTTTTCCGAGTCGAAGTCCGGCTTTAAAAAAAGAATGAAATTTAGCCAACCATTCAGATTTAGGTTAAATACTTTTTAACTAATAATTAATAATAATTATTACTTGAACTGTGAAATGTAAAGCGAATATTCTCAGACGATTTATTCCTTCTTGGTAGCTTTGAGTCATTGAACAATTATAGTATTAATTATAATTAGTACTATACACATTATTATGATAGTAAATTAATTATAGTTGAAAATAAAATTATTCACTTATCAAGTAACTGAAAAAAAATCAAATCATTTTAAAATATTTTCATTATCATATATTTTTACTTAACTTTTTTGGCTTATTTTTTTGGAAAAAAAATTATGTGTAAATATTCTTGCAAATATCGATACTTAATTTTTAATTATCGAAAAAAAAATTTTTTTTCATCCCTGTTATCTGTCATTTCCGAAACCGATTTGAGGTAAATTGAAAATAAAGCCCAAAAAAGTAGAAGAATCGCGTGTCAGACTTCATGAATGTATTTCGCACGCTCGGAGACTCTGTACTCATACTTTATAGCAACGAGTAATTAAATAACTTCGTTACGCACGGATCCACTCGATTACCGAGCAAATCGTTTCAATCTCACGCTCGTAACGGCCGGGTTTCGATAATTCGAAACTACATCCGAGTCTCCCCAGGGAGTCCCATTTCTGTTTTTTTTCACTTTTTACTAATATAAATACAATTATACTCATGTGAATGAATTTTACTGTCAATTATTGTCAACTTACAATTTATTATAAATATTGCAGTTTATCACTTTTTTTTTAAGAAACAACAATGAATAATTTTGGTTAATATGCTTTCTACAAAAATGAAGAAAGATAAAAAATAGAAAAAGATCACTAACATAAACAGTAACGCACATGCACAAATAAAAAATGAAATAAAAATAATAAAACGGAATTAAAAGATAATAGCTTGTCAATTTAGTATGAATTTTTGGACAATAAATCAGTCTTTTCTTGATAACTTGACAAGTCGAGCGATAAATCAGGGCTGAAAAGTGTTTATAAAGTTGTCAATGTCCGCATAAAGCGATCCATATACAGAAATGGGGTGATTTCCACCTGAAATCGGAGAGAAATGTTCGTAAGAATTTTTCGTCGGATTCGTCGCGGCGATCACCGACAGAGAGAAAAATCGCCGGTAACCTTTTTCGTACAAGTTCTGCCATTAAAAATAATTGTCAATATCGAGTGTACGGGAACGCGCGCATTTATATCCACGGAGATATAGTCAAAGATTATTTCTCCCGATCGATCTTACGCAATTGTCGATTTCTTGATACGAGAATCCACGTAAAAATCCTTTCCCTTTTTACCGACTTGATTTCTGTCCTTTATTTTTCTTTCATTCTAAACATCATCTTGTTACAAAAAAAAAATCGTTCATACGCGTATCAACATCAGAAAAAAATCTGCTATCTTGGCGTCTATTATAGTTATGTGAAAAATTTCGTTGTGGAGCAGAATCATGTTCAAAAAAACAATCTGTCGAAATGTATGTCGTTCCTTCTCGTCTCGTTTCCGTCCGAGATATTCGACGAACCGATCATGACTCGGAAATTCCGGAGCTTAGATTCGACGCTCAATCAAACTTTGGACAGTAAAAGCTGAAAACATATATGTGTACCAGCTTGAATTCCGAAAAAAAATTCTTTGGTAAATGACGAAAGGAGCGACGTGAACACGAGCAGCCTCGATCGATCGAACGATAAAGTGTATATACGATTTAATTTTCTGTACAGAAAAAAAACAGTGTATCTCCCTCTCCATAGACAATGTGTGCACGCTGTTCCAATGAAAATTAAATAGAATAATTTTTTGCATTCGTGTTGCGCGTGCTTTTCAAATACGGTCAAAAGAACTATAAAAACTTGGAACAATAAAAAAAATCATGTCAAGAAAATAAAAAATAAGAATGTAAGTCTCAAACAAATAGATTTCGAGCAAGAAAAAATTAATTATACGCAAAAGTAATACTAATAAAATTAATTACTATACTAACGATTCTATTTACAATAAACAATTTAGGTGTAATGTGTAACATTTGAAAAACATAGTGACAACGAGAAGTTTGTATAAATAGAAACAATTAAAAAATCATAAGACAATAAAAATAATTATGCAAGTAATAATGATAGTGATGGAAAAGTAATAAAAATAAGAAATGAAAATGAATTATAAAAAGATAGAAAAGTCATACAAGTGTAGTACTGACAAAAGTGAATAGAGAACTCGGGTCGTATGTCGCGTGTAATCTTTTATGAACGTATATGTATAGCTGAATCAAGAAGGTCGAGTCTCATGCTGCGTGTTATCACATACCAGAAGCACCACGGGCGCGGATCGTAATGTTGTAAATATTGTAATGCATCTATAATGGTCTTATTACGGATTCATTTGGCATATTTTGTGCGATTTGTACAACGGGAGGGCTCGAGTTGGAAGAAGGAAGAAAAAAAAACTGTAATCGGTCGTGTGTGCAAGCGCGGGAATAATGATCCGAAAGTTGCATTGCCGGCTCGACGGGAGCTCCGCAGTTGACTTTGTAAAATATTGCTTGTTACACTTATACGAACGCGTGCAGTATCGTTTATGAGCGTTTATCTGAATGAAGAGAGCGGGAAGCGGAGGAAAATGGGAGTCCCGATCAATCTGCGTCTGCGAGCGCCCACCGATCAAAATCCTCACCCACCGCCTCGATGCATTGTCCTTTGACCCACTGCCCACACGATCCTTTTTCGCAATCCGGAGTTACGTTTTATCCTGCGCGTATATTCGAGCGTTCGCGCAAGATTGTGTCAAAGGCTGCTTGGCATTTTCAGGCCATTAATTTCGTAGAGACCTTGGATACACAATATTCCTGCCCCCCAAAGCTATACGGTGTGTGCGATCTTTCGTTGAAACGGAGACAAAATAATGTGAGATCTTGATCAAGACGGAACGATAAAAAATCATTTAATCATTTTCCTGCTCAATTTTTTCAACTAACATTTTTTTATATCACCTTTTTACACTTTATAAGAATTATTGAATAAAAAACATCTTCGTTATGATAAAAGTGAGTAAAATCTTTTGACAGATAAAATGTCATTTTTTATCCTTCTGTACATTCTGTCCTGTCTTCATTGCGCATATTTATCTTTCATGAATTGACGTCCGAAAGTGTGTCTATTCGAAATCGATCCATTTTGAGAGATAATGTCAAAATATAGTGCTATTTGTATTTTTAAAAACGAGTTTTCCAAGTATTGAGATGTTTGAACGAATAAGATTGCGATATCGAAAAAAGAACTAAATATTTATTACTACATTGAATTTCGAACACCGCATCGTTAAATTGAAATAAATACACATTATATTCATGATAACTAACAATTTGTTGTCGCGCTTAAAACTTATTTTATATATGACGATAAATTCTAAAAGAAATAATGTATTTTGAGAAAGTTTAATAAATGTTTCATCGTAGTATTATATTTAAAGCACATTTGATCGTGAGTCATCGAAAAAGTGATGGAAAATTATGAGGAATATCGCAAGTATGGGAATTATTAAATTTCATATAGCCCTTTTGATCCTCGCGATATCTTTCACTTTCTTTCTCTTTATAGTCCTACACGTCAGTCACCGTAAGAAACTGATTCATCGTTGATGCGATGACGAATTCGTGCACGTGAAAACGGACGATCATTGAGCCAGTCTATAACAATAGGTAATAATGTGTTTTGCCAAGAACACGTAGCACACGTAAAATATCAACCGAAACATATAGACAGCTTTGGGCAAAATATCGCCCTGTGAATAAAATAATTCCCCAAAATTCAATACAATTGTTACTAATTAAGATACAATTAAAATTTCATTAAAAAGATTTTAAATAAAAACTTTAATCCGAAATCAATTTCCAGTAATTAAAAATCCAATATTTTTTTCTAAAATCTTTAATGACATATTTTTAATCAAGTTCTCGAGGGACAAAAATATTTTCAAACATTGTGTTTCAATTTAAAAAAACTGCATTGAGATGTTTTTTAAATTTCTCTGTTTTGTCGTAAAAGACAAATATATACAAATATCTGTCCAAATGAGTAAGTGGAATAAGAAAGAGAAAAAAGAAATTAGCTAAATGGTCAGACATCGGTGTTTGCGGCAAGGTTTTTTGTAGTTACACGTGTGCGTTTCTATTTGATAGGCGGATTGT
The DNA here is from genome assembly GCA_030522605.1 of Cremastinae sp. B BG-2022a. NCBI lineage: Eukaryota > Metazoa > Arthropoda > Insecta > Hymenoptera > Ichneumonidae > Cremastinae sp. B BG-2022a. Next base: position 24,560 of record JAPYYX010000887.1, read on the forward strand.
TCGCCGGTATAAGAGGCAAAGCCTCCAACACTCACTTTAGTTGGCTTTGGCATTTACTCTCGCAGTTATGTGAAAGGCAATATCGTACGAGTCTCATATATAATACAACTTGCCGGTACTTTTTGTTCGTGTACTCCGCTCTTTCCTCGTATTCGTGTCTCGCCATATAAAATTGTGTAAATTTGTACTCCCACGTACTTTTGGACCGTCCAGTACGCAGATTTCCAAAATAATGTTGTTCTTGTATAAAAATATTTTTACTAAAATTTAACGAAAAATGTAATTTCTATGATAGCAGAAATGTATCTGTAACCCAAATTATTCACAGTTCGAAATAATTTCCAATTAATTTGTAGAAAATTAAAGAATTTTTAAGAACGTATTCACAGCGATATTTTAAACACGAAATAAACTTTTTGATGAATCTCTAAGCGGTTATTCAAGTTTTATGAGACTTCAAATGTTATGCAATTTAACATCACCTGTTATGGAAAACTGATACACTCGGCTTAAACAAAAAACCATAAAATCGATAGTAAACTTTTTATACACGAGATCATTGATGTAAAGACCGATAATGATCAGAGAAATTTAAACATTCTATTAAATCTTCTAATTGTTTTTAGCTATATCGATTAGTATTGTAACTTTACAGCTCTTTAAAATGGGAAGTATTATCGCATAAAAATGCAATTTAAAATTCAAGAGTAAAACTTTTATTAACAATTGTTTAAGAAAAGACTCATTTTAGATAAGATTGAACAGTTAAAGAATATTTCTAAGATAATTATCAAAATTTTGTAAATTCGAATATAAAGCTTTGATGAAAAGTTTGGAAAATAGCTAAAGTACCTCAAAATCGATGTTACAGTCGATATTAAAAATAAATAAAAAATTACGCAAATTATCCAACGAGGTGAATAGCATTGGAAATTTCCAACTCTTACGACACATTTTTGTAACCTTTAAGTATGCCGTTTCGAATATAATTAGAATTTCTAAAATGAATTTGGAACATGGTTATTTTGTTTTTCTTAAAAGTTTACAGCGTATATTTCTGTAATTCATTGACTTTTTGAATAAAATTTAACATTCCTATTTGCAGTTATTATCATGCAAAAGTATGAAATGTTTGATGCGTTGATCTAGGAAATAATTGTTGAATGCATAATCCTTCATTTTAAGTGATTTTTGTATCGATTTTCCGAATACGAGAAACATTTTATTCAACATCGTACATAACAATGAAAACAAATTTTCACGACGCATTCATAAATAAATGAGGTTAGGAAGGAAAAATATTCGATAGAGGTAATAAAAGGGTAAGGAAAATTGATAATAACAATTTGCATAGAAGAAAAAATGGCGATGTTACGATAAGCCTGAGGGAAGTTGATAGAAATTCGAAAAATTTGCATGGATGGAAAAACATGGTTGGATTGTAGAAGTAATTGTGATTTAATGCCCGGAGCCATGCACGGGTCAAGATCTTGGGAACATTGTATTGGAAGTTATCTTCTCGCGGTCGCATGGCTTTTTAAACGATGAGAGTGAGGCAAGAGAGAATAAGCTGCGCTGAGGATCGGTCCAGTGGCTCTTTCTATCACGAGAGATCGCACTGCCGGCGACGTCGATCTCTCGCGCTATTTTCATTCGCTCGGGAGAATCGCAAATAAATCGAAGAAATCCTTGTCTTACTCTCGTTTCTCCTTTTTTACAGCATCTCCTCCCTTCTTCCTCTTCGCATCCCCCTAGCATTTTTTCTCTCATTCATCGAGCGCGCGTCCAGAAACGCCGCTTTGTGTGTAAATCAGCCAACGTGGGAACCTCGTGCATCTTCTTTTTCCTCTTATCCATTTATTTTTAAAATATATCGCATATTTTATAAATTTATTTATACCCAAGGGAAAAAGAGTCTCGCGCGCGATTGCCGCGAGCCGGATAAATTTTTTACCCTCCCGCACCTTTTTCCCCTCCGCGTCGCTGATATATTTTATGTCGCGTGTTTGTATATTTATGTTGATTCGGAGAGAAAAGTTGTTTATCCGAATAAGGAAGGTGAGAGAAGTCTTATCTCTGGATATGCAACAATGCTCGATATTGTGCATTATTATATCTTTCAGTAAGAAATACAAAGCACTTCTTTTCCATGCGCATCATTTTGCGAACAAAAATTTCAATTGCTTTGAAAATTGCACACAAAATTTTTTGTCATATTTTGTAATCTGGTAAATAGTTTTCTGATTTGAGATGAAAAAATTAAGTTATTTTTTTGTAATTTTATAATAAAATTCGCAATAGAAACTCTCGGAGTAAAAACTATTATTTATTCATTTATTTATTCATTTTTTATTTATTTATTTATTTATTTATTTATTTATTTATTCATATATATTCATTTAGTTATGAACTTTTTGGAACTCTTAAAATATAGAAATTTTCATTCTTTTCAAAACTTAAAAAGAATGACACCGTGAACTTATCTTTTTTTATTTTACAGATTCCTCAGTTCTTATCATCTCATTACATTGTCATTTGATCGGCAATTTTCACTTAAAGTCTTCTTTTATATTACTAAAATCAAATTTAATTAAAAAAATAATTGTTACTTCGCCCCTTGTATTGACGATTTCCTTCGGAAATACGGTAAAAAAGTATATTACATTTGTATTTTTTATCTAGAAAAGCGTTTTTAATAATGCGATAATTAATTAACAAGTATGCTTTGAGTAATAAAGTGAGAAAATGATAGAATCGAGATATGAAAGTGGGAAAAAGAGATGAAAAGAATCAATGAAATATAAATATTGCCCGGGGCGTTCTCTTATAAATCGACTGATTTAACATCAGGCTGGAATGTCGTTAATGCCAGCAGCGCGATATCTATGTTAACCGTTCTCTATCCAATAGAATCGCGTTAAAGTCCTCTCGATATATTATATTCACTTCACGACTGAAATAGGATGAGAATTTAAATCTCGCGAGCGATACACATCGACTCGTCGCACACGTCGCAAACTTATTCTATCGTTCGTAAGTTCATAATTAATGAGAAAATTTGCTCATTCACTGAGAGATTTATAAAAGAGTGGAAAGTAAGGAGGAAAAAATATATGAAGGAGAAACGCGCGCTTCTTCCACGCAGATTATACTGTTTAGTCACAGTTTATCATCCCTGAAGCTTTCCTGTGTATGAAAACGTACATACGTACGTTCGATTCTCTTTGTGTACTCTGAACCAGCCTGGACACTCGAATATCTGTATAGACGAGATCGAGACCTCGAACATCAGAGATCGTAAGAATCGAGAGGTAAAATAGGAGGTGAGAGGTTAATGTAGCTTCAATCCCTTCGTCTTTTATTAAAAAAAATTATAGAACAAATAATAAAAAAAAAGATAAACATTTTATTATTTCTTATTTTAGCTTTGTTTATTATTTATAATAAATTTTTTCCTCCATCGATCTTCCGTTTCATAAGAAAATGTGTAGATGACAAATACATAACGACAAAAATTTCCATCGTTCCAAAAAATTAATTTATCAGTTCGTAAAAACGAGAACATTTTTTTACGAGGACGTAAAACAGTGAATTTATTTTTTATCAAAACGTAAAATTAACAATAAAAAAACACCATTAATTTTATTAATCCTTGTTTTGATTTATTCGGATCTTTTTTCACGAATGTTTCGTTTTATGTCATAAAAAGAGAGATAACATCGTGAAATAACATAATAAAAAAACGTTATTTTGTCATCGTGCGAGAAAAAATTTATCATTTCATAAAAGCGAGAACACTTTTTTTACGACGGCGCAAGTTTGTGATTTTAATTTTTTCGCTCCGACGTCCCGTTGGTTTTTTATTAGTTTATAAAAAATTTAATTTCGAGCAAACTCGTATCGCATACAATAATTGAAAAAATAAGGAGAGGGTAAAAGTAAAACGTAAGTTTATGTGTGATTGAAAATCGCTCAAGTCGTAAATTGAAAAGTTCACTTTCGACGTTTACTGTCGCAAAATTTCAAGCTGACCAACACTTTGTTTTACTCGCATTCTCTATAAAAACGGTCATAACGTTCCAGAGGGAAAATTTCCCTAAATACCCACGACAAGATATTCGAAATAAATTTCGTCAACTTTGCGATCTTTTAAACTAGAAATTAAAATTGTAGAAGAAAATGAAAAAGAAAAGTAGAAAAAAACGCAAATTCGAAAAATGAATTTACGAAATTACATCGAAATTATTTTCCTTTCCGTTTGCGCAGGTTTTCATTTTGCAACGTCCTTGCAAAAGCGAATGCAAATCCGCCCATTGTACATAAATTATAAGAATGGACTTTAAAACGCGAGCTCACTTGGATCTTACCGAGCGAGTCGTTCCTGAATTATCGGCTAATTTACGACTAATTAAAAACGCTTGATACGAGCAAGCGTTAAAATTTCACCGTTGACGAATAAAACAGAGAGCTTCAGCGGCTGTGTTGCTCTTTTCCTTTTCGTTTTTCGAACATAATTTTTTTTCAAATTAGCTGCCGCAAAATTATTTCGTCCTGCATTAACGTGAGCAATTTCAGTTTCTATATCAGTGGGAGCAAAGAATTATTTTTAATTTTTCAATTCAATTTCAGTTTTCCTCACTGTTTCTACATATACAAAATTTTATTGTTATTAAGGATTCAGGAAGGAATGGATAGTGATGAATAATTTTTGTGAGATGATCGCTTTTTGTAGTTATCGCACTGATCGGTCAATTCTTACCCCCGAGTCATCACCATGTAAGCAACGAATTATGTTAAATTTCATAATATCTAGGGTCTCATGATTATTTTAATCATTTGAATATTTTCCACTCAGGTATTGATGTAATGTTTTAATTTTTATTGTATCCTTATTATTATCTTATTTTTTAAAATTACTTAAAACGAGAGTTAAAAAGTTTTGAAAAGAACATAAAAGCTTATGCTTGTGATCCAGAACCGCGCGTAAAAAAATGAATATATTGTATGTGGATACGCCAATATGCAAGATTTCCTAGCAATATCAAAATCAAGGCTAACGATTATTTATCTTTATTGCATTTTGAGCGTTAGAGATTCTTATTCGCGTGCTTTCGTGGATCGCTTCTTCTTCTCCCGTTATTAACAAGATTTTACAAGCACATTTACGACGTGATATTCACCTCGTTTTATCACTTTGGATAGATTTTTTATTCTCATTTTTATTGAAAAAAAAGTGTTCTCATTCTTCCAAAAGATAACGAGAGAGAAAAACAAGTGTAAAAACAAGATTGAAAACACACGGGAAGAGCACTTCTGTGCTCTTGCTTTTATCGGGGACTTAAAATATGTACGTTTATTGGTTAATGTAACAAAGATATTGCTTTCACGCAGTTCAGAGGATCAGAAAGCTCTCGCTTGAAAATAAACACTCATGGTGGACGTGTATACAGCTTTAGAGCGAAGTTCCTCTCGTTTAGATACGAGAAAAACCATTTTTACTTTTTTTTTCTTCTCACTCCACACTCTGTGGTACTGAAATATATGGAAGGTCGTGGAACACGCAGAGTCACGAGAGTAAGCCTGCTCTGATAATTAAATCGATCCATCATACGATTTTTCTCACTCACGAATAAAATAAGTAAAAGAAAAAAAAACTAAGAAAGTTTTTTGGTCTCTTTTTCTATACTTTATATTCGTGCATTTTTTTTCTCTCCCGAATTGACTCCTGTTTTGGTATCGATTGTAATTTTTATGTAACACCCCAAGGAGATTAACTTTTTTTTTTCTTCCAAACGTTACGTGGAATTATTTTTCTTCGCTGTCATTTTAAGCCTGAGAATAATTGAGAAAAAAAAGCGTGGAATTTAATTCGCGCTTTCGCATTCTCGACGCGACAATGTATCGCGAGACGCGTCATTATTTATTCTCTCGGTGAGATTCTTCGGGAACGAAATGTGTGTTGAGTTTCGTAGACGTCGATGGCGTTGACGTCACGATTGTCCAGACTGCCTGGCGCTTCGCGTAACGTCTACAAAACCAAAATATCGCGATGCTTAAAAAAAGATCAACTACATTTACAGATTCGCATCTCAAATGGTATTTTTATTTGATTTATTTGCGTACATGTGCAATACTACTCATACCACGTATTTCACGTTCTTGCGCTTTTTACGCTAAAAATTAATTTCATGATAATCTTAACATATTATTACTATTTTATATTAATTTCAATTTTAGTATGCAATTAATGATAAATGATCAATCTGGATTTTCAAAGATTAAAAATACAAACATCTCAAATCAGCTCTTTTTTTGGTAATTTTGGTTTTTTTTTGAAAAAATAAAAAATTTTAATTACTGCAAATATGAAAGAAAAGAAAAAAAAATAAGTATAGGAAGCCTCCTTCCTATGTTCCCCATTTTCTAAAAACAAATAATGAAGTGTTGGTTCGATATCATATTCATAAATACGATGTAATTACATAGATATTGTACTACAAATATTTCTACGTAAATATTTTGAGCTGATCTCCCATACAATTTTAATCGACATCTCAATTTACGAGACCAGGTCCAGGCTCGAAACAAATAAAATACGCATGTATTTAAATATGCACATAATTATTATACATGAGCAATTTTATTATTTTTAATCTCCCTTGTGCAGACCACAAGCTGCGCCCTGCGTCGAGAGAAAAAAAAACTTTCGTCGCCAAAAAAAATTAAAGAGAAAATAAAAGAGGGAAGAAAAATGAAAAAAAAAGCTGATTCATCTCGGAGCAAAACAAAAGCGAGTGACAAAAACGAATAAAAAAGTAGGAAGGAAAAAAGTTGCAGAGTGCAGAAAGAAAATGACGTGGAAGGAAGAGCGAATGAACGTGAAAAGTTCATCCGTAGAGGCATTTAATCGAATGAGCTGTTCAATTAACAGTCCGAGACGTGTGTTCCCGTCGCGATGACTGTCCTCATCGTTGCGTGGCCACTCAGACGCCTCGACTACGGATATCGTCTTCGAAACAGCCTTGTAGTTTCCTCGACAAAAAAAAACACACACGCTGCACGACTCATCGCTTGTTTACGCATGTTTAATTCTATTCACCTGTTGTTTCCACTCGATTTTTCACTAATTAATTCATTTAAAAAAACCTTTCAATGTTTTTATTGCTATTATTTTTATTCGCATTTAAATTTTCTTTTCAATCAACTTTTCGTATTCGAAGTCAAAGAACTCGATCAAGTTCATTGCTCATTTAATTGAATCTTAGAAGTGTGTTTTGGAAACCAGTTGAGACGAAAAAATTTCGCAATCAAAACACGAAAAGTACGAAAGGTCTCGACTCAGAAAATAATTTTTTAATCGAACAATGCATTAATTGACGCACGTTATTTTACCCTTTTGTTCTCATTTTTATTTTTTTTTCAGGATTCTCTCAAGACCACCACCAGAAGCGATAAATCGTCCTAATGTTCGTCTTTATTTTCGTTTCTTGCAAGGACGAACAGGAAGAATGAAAAAATGAGGACGCCGCGAGATAAATGAACATAAAGAACGATATTAATTTAGGATTCGTTCTTAATTTCTATTCAGGTTTTTTCCTCTTTGTTCGAGCCCTCAAACATTTCGCAAATTATTTTATTGTCTTTTTCCCAAAAAATATCCGCGATATTATTAACTCGATGAAATTGACGCGCGTGAAGTAATTTTTTTGAAATATTTCAAGTAAGATTTCACGGAGACTAATTAATCCTGGTAATATCTTTGGGACGATGAATTTATTGATGATCATTTGCCGATGAACGATTAACGAGCGCTCCCTGCAAATAATTCATTTAATTACACGCCTGGTACATTCGCGCAATTTTTTCTGATCGTGCACGCCCTCCCGCTTGTGCATCCTTCATTCAAGATTAATTTGCACCCTACGGGATTATCAGCAATAAAGTATCGAAGAGAAATTTTATCCGGTCGTCGCCGACGCATTATTTCTCGATTGATTTAGTAACGTCACTCGTTGACTTCTATTGTTTTCTCATTAATAATCTCTTCATTAAAAATACATTTTTTAACTTTCTTTCATCTACATTTTGAAAAGGTAAATTTAAATCCGATAATAAATTCCATCAGTATTTTTGAAAGCAAATATTAAAATATTATAAATATTATAAAAATATTTTAAATATATAAAATATTATTTTTTGGGAGCGTGAAAATGTATCCCTAAGCTACACAAAAATTCGTGCAACAATGTTTCATTCTAATACGCAAAAAGGAAAAATATATGTGTATAGTGCGGGAGAATCCGAACCATGAATTGGAATGAAGATAAAAAAGGCATGAAAAGGTATAAAATAATAAATCTGAAAGAAAAAGAGACAAGACGAAGGGAAGAATGCGTTCACGTTTTTTCAATGTGACGGAAAGTTTTGTACGATTTCGAACTCGAGGGAAAAGATGCGGTTAAATTAGCCGGATTCTTGTCGAATGATTGTGCGTATTTCTATATGGTGAGAGAAAGAGAAAGAGTGAATAAAAGAAAAAAAAAGGAAGAGCGTCCGGGTTTCGGTCGCTCAACTTTAACGACTTTTCTCTCCTTTCTTTTTAAATCGAAAAGATTCTCCTTTTTTCCTTCTTCCTTTTCCTCGCATACTCTCTTGTTCACCTTTCTTCTGCACGTTTCTTATGCGCACATATGGATCTCTTTTATTTCTTTTTTGCCGCGCGCCTGTCTCTCCGGGTCTCTCTTTCGGCTTATTCGTCCTTGCCGAGGCCTTCCATCGCTGTGGGCGTCAATGGCCATGCGAAATATATGACGCAAGCTCCAATATGCCTCGTGCTGTAAGATAAGCTCCGGGTAAGCAAACCCAAACCGAAGACACTCCCTAAAACTATCTCGACGAAATCATTTTTTCTTTTTTTTTCTTTTCGTCACTTTTGAAACAAAATATTCAACAATTTTTCGCAAAGTACCATGCGTATAAATCTTGAAATTTAATAGTTTTAAGGTGGTTTTAAGGTAGAAAAATATATTTCTATTTTATTGGATGATCAAACCCGAAATTTTATATCAACTAATTATATGTAATAAAGATTTATTTTAAGCTCTCATTTGACCATACGCGTGGCTACTATAGTATGATGAGTGATGAGATCTACGGAGTAAAAAGAGATAGATGTCGCATATCAAACTTCAAAATAAATGATAGCAAAAAAACGGTGCGATGAAAAGTCCAGAAATTTTGCAGGATTATTCATAATTAATTGAAGTTTCGTGTGGTGATTTTTGATTATATCATCAAACGTCTAAATTTTGAGTAATTCTTTCATTTCTGGTGAAATTTTCGTGGTCTGCATAAAAGTACATGTATTTTCGTGAAACTTTAAACGCTCCCATCTTAAAAACGGTACGGTGAAACGTCTTTTCTTTTTTTTTTAATCGATTCGTCTGATATTTCAGTGTTCGTAAATCTCAAAGTACAAAGGGGGTAAGTCGTTTTTTCGTTGTTTCTTCCGAACCACCTTAATACATTTTTTTCATTGAAAAATCATTGTTTTAAATTTTTTTTTAATTTTAAAACAAATGATGAATTAATCCAGCTTTTTGACAATTCGATTCGAAGGTAATTAAATTCATTGCCCATTGGCTCAACCGTCTCGACGTAGGCTTAAGGTTTTAGAAAATCAAGTAAAACGTAACCAAAATAAAATATTTTTGAAGCCACCAAGTTTTTCCATATTTCATAGAAAATAAACGCTAATGATAGATCTTGTACTTTTTATACTCATGCACAAAAACACCATCAAAAGATGATGTACCAAAGAGAGTCAAGTAAATTTTTTCGCATCAGTATTGTGTTAAATAGTAAGGAGTTTATCGTATCAAGAGAAACCTTGAAAAAAACTGTAAAGAAATAAAAATATGTTGAACTTAAATACCTTAGATACAAGTAAGCGAAATATTTTATCCCATCAAAGCAGAAGGAAATATCTGCGTTTTTAAATTTCCGAAACATTCTACGACCATTTAAATAAAAATGAACATTTTTTTGTACCAAAAGCGCTTGTCTTCGCGTATATGGAGTCGCGGTCGCTCGGCCGATTTTATTATTTTTTGATTTCTATTATGTTGAAAATCGTACTTGTCTCGAGTCTCTACCGCAACTCTTGATACATACCTACAATAAAAAAAAATAAACGGATAAAATAACAAAAAAAATTTCGTAAAAGGATTTTGAAGTACGGCTTATGCTTTTTCTCTGAAAAAAATGTAGTTCTGCTTGATGTTTATCGCGATGCGCAGTATTAAGACGACCTCCTATACACGCTATTATAGAACATAAAATAAAAAAATTCCGACCTTGTGAAAAAAACTACTTACATTAGAAAAATGAAATCGATTTGTTATGTCACATATGGAGGATCAGAACAGCTCTGCATATTCAATAGTTTACGATGATAAACATCAAGCGAATATTGTTTTACTCCGAAAAAGCTTAAGATTAATTCTTTTCCAATAATTTTGTAGCGGTAAGTGCAAAAATCCATTAACCGACACTCTTTCGCTCAAGGTTGCCACGTGTGTAGATAATTAAAAGGACCATTAAAGTCTAAAAATGATGTGTTTATCAGTTGGTGAATTGTGAAAGTGATAGCAAAGTAATATCTATCCAACTTCAACGGAAAAAATGTTGTATTTTATCATCGTCGTTTTAAAAGCAAATTTATTGTAATAAACGGAGTTTTCTGTTTTTTACCATTATATCATGAAAAATAAAGAAAAAATGAAAAAAATTTGCTGGAAAACTGTTAACAGGTCCAAATAATATAAAGTTAATTGGTGATACTTGCACTTAGCCCTGTTGCCATTTTTGTAACATTCTCATTAGTATGCAAGAACGGAATATTACATTATTAAATAGTTCGAAACAGTTTCATTTACCATACGTTGTGGAATGCACTAAGCGATTCGTACTTTTTTCAGAAAGAGCACAAAATATATTTACTTCCTAATAGAGGTTTACGTTGTTAAGTGGAAGAATCTATCAACCTTGACGCTCTTGCTCGAGTTTGCGGCGTAGAACTGTATTTACAGTTAAAAGGCTCATTTCACTAAAAGGATGCTATAATAAAAATACCAATTAAACGAAAAAGTAACTTGATGCGCTGACAAACGAGTACAGACGTGTCTTTGCTACGGAACGAAAAGCATCGAAGTGAAACTTACAAAATGGCAACATCAAAGGTATTCATTGTAATAGTGTGGTTTGCGATATTTCAAAGTTTTGCAACACCGACCTCTTGGGTTGATGAACTAACGACATATGTCATCGAAGATTCGGATTATCGTCTAGTTAATTTACTAACCCATGCGGAAAACGAGGGCCAAATAAAGAGCAAAGTCATTGACAAAGTCTTTGATGATGTGAGGAAAAATAAGCTCTGTGTACGAATGAATGTCGAAAATGACTCTCGGAACATCGC
>JAPYYX010000888.1:0-36016 GCA_030522605.1 Cremastinae sp. B BG-2022a
CCGTGGTCGATGTGGAGTTTCGGCGGTCCCACAAGTTAAGCTGCATTAGGCGCGGCCAATACTTGGATGGGTGACCGCCTAACTTTTCATCGGCTAACGAGTCAGCGCTGAGCGGGAGGTGGTTTTTTCTGGGTTTTTCGAGGTTTGATAACTTCGAAAAATCCAAAAAGGACGTCACCGAATGTATCGGCACGGGTTTTCTGCAGTTTTCCCGTGCCCATGTAGAAACATGTGCGAATGCGATACAGGTTAGGATTGAAGTCGGCTGCAGACGCAATTGGGGGGGAAATAGAGGGAAAAAGGAAAAATGCTGGAATGAACCGTGGCAATAGACGGTTCTAAAGGGAAGGGAATATCGTGATTAAAGCTAGAAGCTGTACGAAAGGAAACCAACCGAACTAACTAACTAGATGAAGTGTCATGCACAAGCAAGTTCTCATCGTTCTGTCTCGACGAACGTCATGGAAAATTAAATGTAAATCCATGTACTTGTACGTAGTGTAATTGTAATAGTAAATTCGTGGTAAAAAATTTCATGTAACGGAAAATTCTGTTTTGAGTTAGTTTTAGATAAGGATCCAAACTTTGTAAATAAAAAAAAGACCAACAATAAGAATTCCTAAAAAATAATGTCACAACTTGCGCGTCATTACGATTTAAACGTATTTTAGTGAAAACATTCCAATTTGACGACGACATAGCTCGCATGGATGTTTAGTTCAGTTTTGACATACTTTTGTTATTTAGGTTTATACAGATGCTTATATAAGAACTATACCATTTGGATTCTTTACAAAAAAACTTGGAGTGCGCGATCGTGGAGCGTCGTCTTATTAATTTTTTTTCTCTCGGTATTCTAAACTTATTCTTTACTAGTGAAGGTAACTTCGAATCATAAAAATTCAATTTCTGTAGCTGTTACAAAAGTAAAGTTCTTCGGGACAAATTTTCTTGTCATGCAGAAAAAAAACTTTTTATATGTCGTGTAAAAATCTGTGTAAAATTATCTACTTGTACAAAATTATAAGACCATTCATTACCTAGAAATGGAAATTCTTCCGTTTATGTAAAAAAAGGATTTTGTCACCTCTATTAAGATATCGCGTTGATGATCATTGATCGTTTTTTTTACTATTACAGTTTGAAAAAAATCACAACAATGAATATTTTCATCATAATCGTCATCATGTTCGCAGCGTTTAATTTAAATATGGTAAGCGACTTTTTTTGATAAAATGTATATTTTTTCAAAGTCAAACATTTAATTTTGGTTTATTTATCATTTATGGAAAAACATTAAATCGTTGGTTAATATGATTTAAAATTACTTCATACTTTGATAGATCCCAACGAAGTCACAAAACATGTTTGCTAGGGATATTGAGTTCAAAATACGTTGGAATTTAAAAGTTAACAGTCTGAAGTCCATCAGTTCTCATTTGAAGAGCACCATTCAGACCCGTTATAACCAGTACCGTGATATTAGGCTCAAGCAAAGCCTGTGCGAGGGTAATACAACGCTTAAAAAAATAAAGGTATGGAAATGTAACAGCCTCTGAAATTTTACACAATTGTATGTACATATGGAATTAAAGAATGTTTTTGCAAATTTTCAGTGAAATCTAAAGAAAACTTTGTGGCGCAAGGAATACCTTAAGGAGGGTCGATAGTTAATGAAAAATGTAGAGAACTGGATGAAATTTGGTGAGTGCATTCTTCAGCATCAAATATGAAGACACAATTTTTTTCAGATTTTTTGTCTATTTAATTTCAGAGTTATTCACGATTAAGCACGAATTCTTAGGCACAGAATGTATACCTATATATACATGAACGCTATGCTTATACACGTAAATTTCAAAGTTTAATTACTCAAAAACTAAGCAGACAAAAAATCAGAAAAAAATTGAGTGTTCATATTCGATACCAAAGAACATAATCACCAAATCTTATGAAATTTTCTACATGTTTTGATGTCCTATCATTTAAACGCGAAAAACTTATGCTTTAGCATAAGAAATTCCCCCGCTTTCTTCATACCCCGGAGAATTGGTATCGACCCTCCTTAAAAATGTAAAATTTGTAATACAAAGAGCCCATTTGAATAATTTATTGTAAAAAATTAATTTTTATCCAGAAATATATGAGCAATACCTTCTTGATAAAAACCGTAGAACATTTTCCCAATGAAATACTTTTTGTTTAATAGATGTACATGAATATTCATAATTGCTTTTGTAGATACACGATTTTTAAATGATTTCAATATTCAAATTTCATACCATTGTCAATATTTGACATTGAATCAAAAAAATGGGCGGATTATCTTTTTTTCGATTCGTATAAGAAAGGAAAGTGATTCTCCCCAGTAAGACAACATGTACAATGTACATTCAGATAAAAATTTTCCACTGAAGAGAAGATCTTAAAAAATGTTTCATATCAAACTATGAAGAAATTTTGTTCTATAAAAAGTAAAGCTATTTATTTATTTTTAACATGGGTTCTACTGAGAAGATCCAAAAATCATAATTATAAATATCTGATGCATCCTCTTACAAAAGAACACATAATTTTTCCTTTCAAAATGTTTATCATATTTATGTACTTACCGCAATAACAGTTTATAACACAATAATAAGCTAGTAGTAGTAGCAGTAGCAGTAGTAGTAGTAGTAGTAATGAGTTCTATTTGCACACCCCTTCCGATTTTTTAGAAAAAAACAATAATACAATATAATGTCTAAACAAAATTTTTTCAGAACTTCGTTTCGAACCTGAATAACACTACCGGCGAGCTTCCTATATATAAAGAATGTTCCGATATTACGGAACTAAAATTAAGATCGAGGTACAAAAATATCAATAAAGTCGATTGTACCCAGAGAGATCTGCAATTTATGCAGAATTTAACTGAACGAGTAAGAAGATCAATTCGGAATGGAAAGAAAATTCTTGAGGAGTTCGACGATGAGATATCGCTGTGTCAAATGAATATTTTGTATCCATTAAAATTCAATGTATCGTGCATTGAGAAAAGTATTTCCGAAACAGAAAAAAAATTTGAAGTATTTGACGAGATTTATAATTTGGCGGTCATCACAGATAACCGTATACGAAACGACTTACATGAATTTCCTTGTTTTCAACGTCGCATTCGCATGTTTTGTCGACATGCCAACACCATACGGGCTCGCGCAAAACAATGCATAAGAAATCAAGACATAACTCTTTTTGATGAAAAGAGATCTGAAGAATTACTTCCATGTCCGAAGGATCGTTTAGAAAATTGCCTTAAAAATAGTCCCAATTATATTCTGTAGTCACAGTAATGAATAGCTATAATGTACAATATGTATAATGTGAATAATAAATGTAACTACTATATAAACAACTAAAATATATAAAATGTATACTAATTTTGTATATTTGTATGTACTACATAGTTTATAGCATGGTAAATAGTACACTTATTGCCAGAAAAATATATTTCCAAATAAATTTTTCTAATTATGAATAAAACAATTTTCTAAATTATAAAATTTTACATACAATTAGATTTGAAACATTGAGGGATATACGATTTAGTCAAAAGCAGCCGAAAATGGTTCAATGAATTTAAAAAATTGTTTTTGTTTGATCTTCGAGTAATCCTATAGTAATGCTAAAGGCTGGGGGGAATAACTTTCCTCCAGCCCCTGTCCAAATCTAAGGCACTGAACATTTACCAAAATATGTTTTTTGATGGATCAATCGATTGAAAATGTGTACGAATTAAAAATTTATAATTTTATTAAAAAGTATGAACATGGATAATTGTAAATTACATTAAAAATAAAAAAAATGTAACTATTTTTTGGAATCAACATTTTTCTCATCGAAGCCGTTGATCGAGCTGGGAGATTGACCTCCAAGCTCCGCTTGAATCTGTTCGAGGCTCTTGCCCTTTGTTTCGGGAAGAATAAAAATGGCGAAGAGTACAGCGAGCGCGGAGCATACAGCGAAAAGCCAAAAGGCAGAGTATTCTCCCAACGCTGCGGCAATGTCACTGAAAAATTTGGTTATCAAAAAGCCGAGGAACCAGCAAATGCAGACGGTGATCGCTGAGGCTTTCGCTTTGACGTCCGAGGCGAACATCTCACCCATTATCCCCCAGGGCAAAGGACCCCAACCGACGCTGTAAGTCGCTATGAATACCATCAAAGATAGTACCGGAAGCCACGAGCTTATGCTGTCCAAGAGGTCTTTGTTTTCCAAATTCCCACTTTCCACGGAGTCTTTCAAGAAGAAAAAGTATCCGAGCGCCGTCTGTCCTCAACGAGAAAAATGAATAATATAAACATAGTATGCAATAAATGAACATCAAAATCGATTTAAATTTTTCAATGATTAATAAATAAAACTTTGTGACATTATTTTAAAGTAATGTCGAGCTTACACGTGTAAAAATAAAGTTAATTATTTTTAGCTTCCAGTCTCAATTCCCATATGACATAATCAAGAATCGACTTTCAACACAAAATAATCAATTAAGAAAAATGAAAATAAGAAAGTTTACCAGACTGGCAACTTCGCCAACGCCAGAAAATACAAGAAGTATTCTCCTGCCGAGTCTGTCAACGACGAAGGGAGTGACGCAGGATGCACCGAGCTGGACAACGCCGACGAGGATTGTGGATTGTGCGGTGGTCAATCCACCTTCGCTGCTACCTTCGCCGCCAGCCGCGGCCTGAAATATGGACTCTAAATACAAGAGTACGACATTTATGCCGCTCAACTGTTGACCCGTTACGAGGACGCAGGTGTAAATGAGTGCTTTGAAATTCGTCTTGACAGTGTAAAGATCGAGCCAGGTCGCGGCATTTCGGTTCGCTTCCTCAACAGCAGCCTACGCCAAGAAAAGAAGTTTTAATTATAACTTTAAATAGAATGTAAATCTTATATTTATGTTATATGTAATATACAACATACAAATCATGTGATACTTTCCATAGTCTTATGTACGTATGTATGTGAAGATATTTAATTATAATGAATTCTAATATATTTTGTAATTATTATTATGACATAATTCATTATAATATGAATATGGTATTCCTCTACATATTTCTTGAGTGTTAGTAGTGGAATGTGGGGAGGGTTTCATTGGAGGAAAGATTCGGGAGCGTAATTCCGGAAAGCATTGTCACCTCTTATGTGGAGGTGGTTCTCCGTCGCAAGAAAAGAATTCTAGAGGAGAGGTGGAAAGGGCCCCATAGGGGATCTCAAAAGATAAAGGCGTCACCCTGGAGTAATACGACAGCAGTTCCGGGGTGACGCCAGGAGTAAAAAAAAATATGAATATTATATGAAATTTATTGGATTCCGTAAAATATTTATATTTTGCATAAAGAATATAAAGTAACATGAATTGAATAAAAATAATATTTAGATATATTAAAAGGAAAAACGTACCTGCATCTCATCGCATTCACTCTGAACAGCATCTTCGGACTTCTTTCGAAATCTGACGAGAGATTGAATCGCGTCGTCGCGACGATTTTTCGCGAGTAACCAATAAGGAGACTCCGGCATCGTGAAGAAACCGGCAAAGAAGATAAACGGAAGAATTCCGCAAAGGATCCAAAATACAACGAAGTTGACATAGGGCCCGATTGCGTAAGCCCAGAGCAAACCAATCGTTATGAAAAGTTGGAGAAACGAGCCCAGTGTGCCTCTGATTGACGTCTGAAATATTAAAAAATTCATTAAATTTAAAAAAAAATAAAAAAGGCGAAAAAGAAGAAAATGAGAGAGCAGAATATTATTGGATAAGATTGCCGTGTAAGAATATTCCTGATAAGAAACGTAGATAAAAATTCATTTTTCAATCTCGTATCGCAACGTTTGCCTCAACTCCATAGAAAACGCGAAATTGTTTATTGACAGAGCTTTTGATTGAAAAAAAAATTGTTCGTGAACCTGATTGATAATTTTCTCACAATCAGAGGTAACTAGAAAATCGATTATCTTCTTCCAGAATTTCACGGAAACGAAAGTTCAAGTGCTCGATCATGAAATTTCCCGATCATTGACTCATAATCAGTATAGCACACGAAAAAAATAGGATTCACCGGTTTCGTCCCCTTTTCGATGTCCCCTCAATGAATAAATAATTTATTAATAATAAATAAGACAATTTTTTTTATTTCTCAAAAAGAAGAAGAAAAATGTTTCGATATCTTTCATTTCTTTTGGATATCCCTTCAATAAACAAATAATTCATTTATAAAATAAATGAGAAAAATTACCTCGGCAATTTCACCAACGTACATCGGAAGAACGGTGAATGGTATGGCAAGAGCAAAGCCGGATATGAATCGAGCAGCGTAGATCTGCTCTATTGTTGCAGCAGAGGCGATTAGGGCCCAGCCCAACGTGAACAAGACAACGCTTCCCAGTAACGTTCTCTTTCGTCCATACCTGATGTGTAAAAAAAATGATCACTCGATGAAAGGCTTCGCACTGATTCAAATGGAAAATTTTTCTTGAGGATAAAGGATTTCATGATATTTAGTTCATGTAAGTGTACGTGAATTGTGGAGGCGGTATTAAGGAAGTTTAGTATTAAAGAATTTAATAAAATTTTAAAGATTAAACCTTTCCGCAACCCATCCGGCAAAAAAGCTTCCGAAAACCGCACCAAGAGGAACCAGCGAACCGACCCACGAACCTTCATCATCTGTGACAGGTCTCTCAAGAGGATTATCGTCTCTAACTTCTTTACTTTTGAGATACGCTAGTACAGGACTACTCCAGCCCAACATGGCGCCTCCGGCCACGACGCACAAGTTGCCTGAAAATAATTTTTATTTTTTAAAAAATGTACATGTACGTAAGTCCTGGGTTCGTAACTGATAAAATTTTGAGACTCGAAAATTGTTAATTTTATTTCTATCGCCGAGGGATGCGAATCGAACGAATTCGAAATTATTAAATTTCGTTTCTATCACCGACTGGATGGGAATCGAACGAATTCGCAGTGTTTTACATCAACGATAAGCAAGTTAATTATAATTTAAAATTTTACTCCGTATCAAACCATATAGTTCCAAAATACGAAAATATTCCCGGCGAAAAATATAAACACCGCGAGTGAAAATTGTAAAATGAAAAGTTGATATAAGTTTCTAAATATCCGTACAAATAACAATCGAATATCGGGCACTGACTAAATTCATCAAGTGAAACAATTTCGACAATAAAACAAAATAATTGTGTGATATTCACAAAGAGAACGTATTATATAGTGAAAATAATTCCATGTTTGACTTTTCTACGATTGATCGAGTAACATTCATTTTATAATGTTTCCTGCCTGTCGACGCGAGTCCCGACCTGAGAAGGAATTCCGTTCTCAAAACAGGACATCAATTAACAACAAATATTCCTGAAAGTTTACGCCTGAAATTATCCAAGACGTAAGTAACAACGTCAAAAAAAACCATTTCACAATAAAAAGTAAAATAGATTTTTGCATTACTTTATTTACCGTGTATTGTTTATTAATGTTCTTTGTAACAAGATTATAATGTTTTATAATCTTTTATTATTTTTTATTAAAAATAAAAATAAAATAAAGATGAAAATGAAATTCAAGAAAGTTAATTATGAAAATAATCTGATTGGGTACCTAATAATTATGCGGCTGATTTGTATTTTTAACATTGCGGTAATTTTTGGGAGTGATTTCAACAATTTTCAATGGACCGCATCCGCCCATTTTTTGTTTTCACCGTTGAACGATCATCGATCAAGAATTCCGGTAACTTGATCGCGCGACAGATGACAGCGATCTCGCGGAAAAAATGCGTCTGCGAATTCCACATGTCATTCGGTGCATCTCCATGCACTGTGGAGAGTAGAGATAATGACTTTTTGCGTCGATATCGAACCTTCGATTTTAATTATCGCACAATTCTACTTTAAAAAATTCCCTGCAATCGTAATGCAATCGCACCACATTATTATTTTTTTCTCTATTCTCTTAATAATTTAAAAAATTCCTATCTATACGATCGAGTTTTTTAAATTCGTGTCTACACGATCGAATTTTTTAAATAATTTTTTCTCAAATCTGATCATAGTTTAAAAATTACCCATTTTTTGTTATTTACTTCAATAAGATTTGTTCAAACTCAAGAAAAAATGTGAAATATGAAAAATTAAAAATCGAGAAAAAATTTATTTGACATATAATTTGTTTGCATTGGCAAAAAATTGTTTATTTGACTCCGTCCTACACGTGTATTGTTCACGTAACGAAATAAGAAAATAATGAGAAATCCGTGATCTCCATCGCTCGTTCGTCAACAAAACAATCATAAAGCTAGCAAAGAGGAGTTTCTCTATTTCATCTCAAGTTCGCGACTCGTAAGCAGATTTGCATGATAACGAACGGACGTTTTTCATTATCAGACATCCGGCAAAACTCGCTCGATCTATACGTAACGCGGATGAATTGTCCTCGTACCATTGCGACCGTTCGAGCTTGCGACAAGAAGATTTCAATCCTCCAAATTACCAATTATCTCATTCCTCTCCTACACGGTAAAAAAAAAATAAAAATTCAAAAACTTTACAAATTTTTATGAGCCTGAATTTCAGCGATCGCGACATGGCCAAATGTTACAATTTCACGAGACAAAAAAACGTTGAAAAATTATAAATAGAATGTTTGACTTATCTTTGTAAAATCGTCATGAAACACGTGACATTTTTTTTCAAATGTACGATTTCGCCGCATTGAACCAACAAAAATTAAGAAGCAAATGTACACAACGAACTAGATAAAATTTGAGAGAATTTACGTTTTTCGTTTACTCAACACACTTAAAATGTACGTCAAGAACTCTCATTTGGACGAATCTTTATAGAAGTAGATCATGTTTGAGCAACAGTTATGTCTAACAGCTCACACAATTTCAATGGAATTAAGTGTTTCGCACTTGTGATATTTATCATTGAAATTAGAAAATTTAATACGAGTCAATAAAGCTAAAAACATGCTGATGTCAAATTTTTGAAGAAAAAAAAACAAAGGAACTTTAGGAAGTTTAATTTTTATTAATTTACAAGAAAGCAACATATTTCGTGGTTCAGTTTGCAAATTGTGACAATGGGAAGTATAAAATTAATTTTAAATGTAAAATTAAATAATTTAAAAAAATAAAAAAGTGTTCAGATAAATTAAAATTTTATTGTGACATCGCCGAACGATATTCACAAAATCTTTCAAATTCAAAGTGGCATGGTAATTTTGAACTCACCATGCAAAATTTTTTTAATGACGGCAATATCTCGATGAATAAAGTATCTCAAAATTACATGAATATCTTTTTTATCAATGTTTGTAATTTTGTGAATGATAAGATAAATTAGAATCATGTACTCGACTCGACTTAACAACGCCGCAATCAACATACCAACGCAGAAACGTTTATACTTCAGTTTACTATATGTGTGGATCAGCTGTGTCGGTCATTTCCAAAGGCTGGAACGGTGCAAGCCACATTGACAAGATTATTTATTAGTATCTTTTGCAAATATCGGTTTATCTCAATTTTTTTAAATTTCGATTCTACAAGCTCTGGTGAACATATTGCATAGTTTTTTCTCGTGATATCTCTTCCGTAAGCGATCTTTCAAATTTAACAACGCGATTCATCAGTACGCTGTATGCGCTTTAAAAAACTGGTTTTGTTTTAATTTTTTTCACTAAAATATTATAGTAATTATCTTTTGAATTTCGTGGACTGATAGAGATTTTTTTTTTATTTTTTAATGAAATTTGTAAAATTCATGAAATTTTGAGATATCGCCAAAATTAGTGAAGTTTCAATTATATTTAGATATTTTGATCGTCTCCTCATCGATACATTGGTCGAAGGAAATTTGCACAGAAGATGAATATATTACATATTATGATTAGCAATAATTTTGACCGTATTTTACACTGATAACAAAAATCGTACAAAATCGATTTTACTCTCTGATTATTCAGATTTAGTCTTAACTTACCAGCCATCGCGGCAAAGTATTGAAGGAACTTCGAGCCCTCTTCGGTAGCCATTTTCGAAATTGTTGAGCCACAGAGTTCGTTAAGGAAAAAATCTCATTCAGCAATCGGTAAAATTAAGAATGTCGATTTTAACCGATTTTTCCAAAATTCCTCAAAACAGAAGTTTTAGCGTTCAGAATCCTGTGTAACAAAACCACGAAATTCGTTAAGGGCAAATTTTTATCCAAAAATCGGCAAAATCAACAATACCGATTTTAACCGAATTTTATATCAAATTACTCAAACCAAATTCTCTTCTAGCGTTTAAAATTAATAAAAAATCCCATAAGCCACAAAGTCCATCCAGGAAAAATGTTCATTAAGAAATCAGTAAAGTCAACTCTACCGATTTCAACCGATTTTTCTCCAAATTCCTCAAAATAAATTTTTTTCCGCTACAATTCAAAATCTCACGTAAAGCCACAAAGTCTATTCAGGAAAATTCTCATCAAAAAATCGGTAAAGTCTCTACCGATCTCAACCCATTTTCCTCCAAATTTCTCAAAATAATTTTTTTTTGCCACAGCTCAGAATCGACGCGAATTAACGATACATACACACGATGAACTTCTCTCGATCCCGAAGGATAAAGAACATCCCAAAACGCGAGGGCAACTTTGCTCGCGTTTAGTCTCATACGTAACAACACTCTAACAAATCGAACTCGAACTCATTTGATCCATGAGTTTGTATTGAGCTTTATACAAAGGCCCCTCTCTTTCCCTCCGTCTAACGATCTCTACGAATACAGATGCAGGATCGTATCTACACCAGTGCAAAAAGCCTTCATAGCTTTTCAGTGTCAAAAGAGTGGGTGGCAATTACGGTGGTAGTGGGGAATCGTTCGTACTCGTTGTTGCAAAACGTTCGTACGAGTACGATTATTTCGATACACTTTAAGTTTGTCTCTTCGTCCTCGTTGTTCCTCTTTCCATCTCGGAATCGTCATCTCCTTCTTCTTCATCGTTTTTTTTTCTCTCAACAAGACACTCGTCTCTTATCAGATCCTATCATCGTCCGTAATCGCTTCTGAAGCAGCTCTTTTATCAGACGCTTCCCCTGTATAAATCTTTCCTCTCGAGAATCCGTTTTGCACTATCGATTTTCAAGAAAAAAGGTTCTCCATGCCTTTTCCAGATTTTCCTAGCTTCCGTACTGCGGTCGGTGGATAAAATCTTTTGTACTGTGAAAAAAAGTTTTTTTGTAGTCTCGTCTCTTTTCACATGTCTATGAAAAACTTTGTCGTGGAGGGAAATTTTTCTTTCATGAATAGTTTGGCTCATTTTTTTTATTCTTGTATTGTTTTTTTTCCAATATTTCATGATATTGATGTGAATTGCAATTTTGAATTGAAGTTGATTAAAAATTGAAATTGATTGAAAAATTCAATAACTTAGAATTGCAATTAAAAATTGAAAAACTCAATAACTTGAAAATTGAAAAATTCATAAATTTGAAAATTGCAATTAAAAATTGAAAAATTCAATAACTTGAAAATTAAAATTGAAAAATAAGCTTTAAAAAATCGAACAATAATTTTAAAAAAATCTAAATTGCGAAAAATTCTTTTGTCTATAGACCTAAAAAAACTGATGCGATAATATTTGCATGTATACCTTTGATTAATATCGCTCTTTAAAACGACATTTGTGATGTAATCGGGTTTTCGAGATTCTAATCGGCTTAGGAATATTTTCGTTTTGGTTCGCGCGTATTTAAATTCACTTGTTTTGTACTTTTTAAATGCTTTTATTCAAGTCCATAATTTGAGAAGTGCGTCCGAGTTCTAATAACAAAAACTTTGCGCCTATAATTTTGTTTAATTTGTGAAGTGAAATCACTAAAACTGATTACTCATATTCAAAAAATCATTTCATCTTAGTTTTCATCAATGATTTCATCGCAAAAATTACATAAATATAACAATGGAAGTGTTTTATCAGAACAATTATCGTTTTTATTTTTAATTATTATCGTTTTTCTGCCATTAAAATTGATTCGTCAATATTGGAAGGAGATTTTTCAGAAATGAGACGATTTTGACACATGTCAAAGTTGATATCAAATTCCTTTAAAACATAAAAAGCGGATGCGTGTCAAAGTTTATGAGTAGCGAAGTGAAGTTATATTTTTTTTAAATCTATCGAAAATATGAATATTCAAGTGAAATTTTTTATCACTCGTTGTTATTCGCAAAATGTCGAACAAAAAGTAATTGTATCATTTTGTACGCCCGTTTTGGATACATTCAATTCGCCTGATTGTTACGAAGGAACGTTTTGACCTGTCGAGGCGAATTCTTGTTAAAAAACAGTTAAAAAATAATTTTTCAACGTTCGTTCGTCTCCAATCTCATATTCAAATACGTCCGTCACGTAGCAAAACGAATTTTTCTCGACTTTATAAATTCGAAAAAATTCATAAATTCGAATCAATTCGCCCGCACGAATTTATAGTTCAAGGTGAACAAAAATTTTTTCAAATAATTCAATTAAATATTCGACTAGGTAAATTAAATTTTGCAGGGATTGAAATTGAATTTTGATTAAAATAATTTTACTTTACGTTTTTTTCTCTCGATTGTAATAAAATAAAAATGAGAATTTTTTTCAATGTTCCGATTGATAACAAAATCCTCGCAAAATTTCCCAAACGCCTAACAGGTGAATCAATAAAATTTCCTCGAAACAATTTTTTATGTCATTTTTCCAATAATAATATTTTTTTCACTACGAATGACTCTCGATTAAGGGAAAATACGATTACGTCATTGGAATGCAATGACAATATCGATGGGAATTTAAAAAAATAAATCTCTCGAATTTTCGAAATTTGCTGCTATCGAGATTCCTCGAAGACTAGACAGCGATTCTAGACAAAAAAACAAATGCACATACTCGAACATTCGTAGATTCGAGCATTCGCTAAACCTGTGCAATACAATCGAGGAAACGAGATTCTATCCTAAAGTAAACAAATCTTTATATAAGTAGACGACGATTGTGCACAAGATTCACCACATGCTGTTAATCGATCGCAGATACGAGATTGATAACGCCACGACAACTACAACTTATCTTTTTATTTTTTTTTTTCATTTCTTTCTCTATCCAATTGATACATTGATTTTTGACCTTGCAAAACTTCTTGACTACCAAGGTTCAATCGATTCGAAAAAAAAATTTTGAATGAAAAAAAATGTAAAAAAATTTAAAAAGATTTGCAGTTTCATTTTTCGTGACAGAAAATAGAATTTTCCACAGTGGAAAATTGTCTGCATATCGGCGATATTTTAGATTATTTTATATTTTGTTTAATAATAGCAAAATTAAAAATTCTTAAATTTTTTCAGTTTTCCGTAATTTATAATTTTTTAAAGCTAATTTATAATTTAGCGTAATAAATTAGTAAAAATGACGATCAAAACACATCTGTAAGTTTTTTTATTTTTTATTTTACTTTACAAAAAACATGATTTTTGACATGGTAATAATTTTTTTAATGACATTCGTATGTGCATAACTTATTTAAAAATGATCAATGACGAAGGCACAAATAATTTTCACAACTTGTTTGCTTGGAGAAAAAATTTGTTTTGTCGTAAAAATAACATTTTGTTTGATTTTTGTTTTACGAAGGATTTCTCGTTTTTGGATTAATCCCGCTGAGTTCTTGCTGAATTTCTTGAAGAGTTTTTCCCTTGGTTTCGGGAACAGCGAAAAGTTCGAAAACCGTCGCGAGTCCCATAATGACAGCGAAGATCCAAAAAGTCGTGGCCGCGCCGAGGGTTTCTTTCATCGAAGGGAAAGTCTTCGTTACGAGAAAAACCAAAAACCAATTGAGCATCACAGCGAGACTCGACGCGATGGCTTTTGTCTCGACCGTGAATAGTTCTCCCATCAACATCCACGGAATTGGTCCCAGCCTGAAAAAATGATTATAAAATATACTCTTCAATTTAATGTTATCAAATAGCAAAATTTTGATTCTCAAATTTTTTAGAATTTAAAGAAAATCTCACAAAATATCTCTAATCGAATTTACATTCAATTTACCTTAAAATTAAAATAAAAATATTCAAATTTATTTTAAATTCATCAATCACCGTGATTAATAATTTTTTAATTAAAATGTTCGTTGATTTGAATTAAAAATCTTGTAATTAATGAGCGAAGTAATAAAAAATTGGAACTAAAAGAGAAAGGAAAAACTGGTAATTGGCATTTTGACATTTCTGTCGGGAAAATGCGATATTTCGTCTTAATGAGTATCATAAAACGTTTTTCGATTAATCTTACCCCACGGAGAAGGCGATCATAAAGATGACGAGGGAGGAAAGCGGTAGCCAGCCGAGATTGCTGACGTCGTTGCCGTTTGATTGTATCTTGAAGTAGATACCGAGAGCAACGAGACTCGCGGACATTATGAACGATGAGAAAATGAGAAGAGGCTTTCTTCCAGCTCTGTCGACTATGAGAGCAGCCACGCCGGCCATTATCGCCTAAATCACAATTTTTATTTCATTAATTAATTCATTTCAATTTTTTCTAAAAATAAAAGAGAAAACTGTTTTTTTTTTTCAATTCAATAATCGTGAAAACATTTTTTGCGAAAACTATCTAAATTGAAAATAATAAAATTCAGCACATTTTTTGTACTATTACGTTTTTTTCGATTTTATTAAAATATTTTTTTTTCTAAATTTTATTTTGCACAAGTTCTCAATCAAAATTAATAAATTGTGTAAAATATGAAAAATTATATTTTTGAATCACGTAAATATAATGAGTAATTATTTTGTCAATCGCAATGATAATGTTCTTATGAGTTTTTTAAAAACAAATTCAAAAAAATAAATAAAATAATAGAAAATAAAAAAAAAGTAAATGAAGAACCTGAACGAGTGCAACGATAATGGCAGCGAGATCCGAATCCATGTCGCTTCCGGCAGCCTCGAAAATGGTAACGGTATAAAAAATGACAGCGTTAATTCCGGACAATTGCTGAAAGGCCATCATGCCGAACGATGCGAGGACGGCTTTTCTGTTAGCCGGGGTCTTTATCAAATCAAATACGGAGCTTTTTCTCGAAGCATTGCTCTGCGCCTCCTTCTCCATGTTCGCCAATTCCGTACTCATATCGTAAACGTCTCCGCGAAAAATCGATAAAGCGTGGCTCGCCTCATTTTTTCGTCCTTGACCCTTGATAATAATTACAAAAAAAATATATAAAAATAATGAACAAAAAATCTATAAAAATTTTAATTAAATAAAAACTCTCAAATTAAACAAACAGTCACTATTTTCGAAAAAAAATTAAACGAACTATTAAATGAAGAAAAATCGAATAAAAAAATGAATAAATTTAAATATAAAAATTGTATTAAAATGCACTATGAAAATAAATAAAAAATAAAAAATTCTTACGACGAGCCAAGTTGGAGATTCCGGCATGAAGAAGAACGAAGCGAGGAAAATAATTTCGATGACGGCGCAAGCGATGGCGAATACCGTGTAGGAAAGAACGGCGCCAAGAATAAAGGCGAGAACGATTCCAACAGCGAGAAAAAGTTGAAACATGGCACCGAGGGTCCCGCGAGCGGAAGGTTCAGCGATTTCGGCGATATAAGTCGGGACCAGAACGCAGGAGGCGCCGACCGCGGTCCCGACGATGAAACGCGCCAGGCACAAGAGCCAAACGGCTCGAGCACTGATGATCATCACCCAGGAGAGCAAAAACGGTCCGGCGAGTGTTAGCAATGATTTTTTACGTCCGAACTTCTCGGACAGCGTTCCCGAGGGCAAAGCACCCGCGATCGCTCCGATCGCCAGCAGCGAGCTCACCCAGGAACCTTCTTCCTCGCTTACCGGAAACCACGAGTTCTCGTCCAGCTTCGGCAAGACCGGCGACGTCCAGGCTAGAGCAGTTCCCACTCCGATCGCCAGAACACTCGCTTATTAAACAAAAAATAATTTATCATTAATTTTGTGTTATATATTTACTTTCTTGAACTTAAAATTAATTATTTTTTAATTATTGCGTCATTGGTTTATAGATTATGTCGACGCCAGAGCAGTTCCCACTCCGATCGCCAGAACATTCGCTTATTGAAAAAAAAATTTATCATCAATTTTGTGTTATTTGTTTCATTTGATCTTAAAATTTATTATTTTTTAACTATTGCATCATTTGTTTGTAAATTACGTCCTCGCTAGAGTATTTCTCACTCCAATCGACAAAATACTCACTTGACGAGAAATAATTTATAATTAATTTTGTGTTATTCATTTTATTTGATCTTAAAATTTATTATTTTTCAATTATTGCGTCATTTGTTTATAGATTATGTCGACGTCAGAGTAGTTCTCATTCCAATCGACAAAACGCTCACTTATTTAACAATAAAAAATTTATAATTAATTTTGTGTTATCTATTTCATTTGATCTTAAAATTTATTATTTTTTAATTATTGCGTCATTTGTTTATAGATTATGTAAACATCAGAGTAGTTATCACTCCAATCGACAAAACGCTCGCTTATTTAACAAGAAAAAATTTATTATTAATTTTGTTATTATTTATTCTATTTGATTATACAATTTTTTAATTTTTCATTTTTTCGTCATTTGTTTATTCATGGCTTATATCCATGCCAAAGTAGTTCTTACTCCAATTCACTTATTCAACAACAAGTAATTTTTCATTAATTCTATTATTATTTATTTTCATTGATTTTAGAGTGTATTACTTTTTTCATTGTTTCTATTTAAATTGATATTAGAAAATTTAACGATCTTGTACTTTCATAGTTATCTTAATTTTTTTATTTTCTTGTGATTTATGGAAAATGTTTAATTAAGGTGATGGCTCAATTCTGCCACACGACACCCATAACGAGCTACAAAATCCAATTAGCTCAAACGTCAAAGTTATTGATGTTTCGACAAACCCAAGAATTAGTCCGTTTTGTATATGATAATTAGAATAAGCTCGTCAAATATTATTCTCATTCATGATTTTCAAATCCATCGGGTTTTACGAGAATAATAATGCATTTGACAATGTGTCATCATGATCAATTTTTTTTATACAACTTAAAACTTAGATTCTTCAAATCCAGTCAGAATAACTATGAAAATACCAAAAGAGAAATCAAAATCTAACGATAACAAAATCAAAAACTTTTCTATTTTCCTAAAAAACTTTTGTCATTTTTTTCAAACTCTCATTATCAAAAAAAAAATGTATTACTATAATTATACTTTACTTCACATCAAGATTTTTTGGACATTTTAAAATTTTGTTAATAATAAATATACAATCTAAAAATTGTGAAAAAAATCCTACAATCCTGTCAAAAAAGTTACCAAGATGCCAAAATCTCGAAACCCAAATAAATAAAAATCAAAAACTTATCCACCCCCATAACTTTCATCATTTTTCTCAAACTTTCACGAGCAAAAAGCGAGCAATTTATCGCTATAATTATTTCACTCCGCGTCAGGATTTTCTTGGACTTGTCATTTTTGTTTTTTTTTATAATGTATAAACGTCGTTAGAGTGTCCTGCAATTTTTCATTACCGCGAAGGTCGGCTACGCCTGTCACGGAAACGAATGAGCGTATGAGGAAGCAAAAACGAAAAACAGAGAAAAATAAGAGAGAGACAGACAAACAGGAAAGGGAATGACAGAGACAGAGAATGATTGATTTAATTACCTGAACAGGCGGCGAGATATTGCCATAATTTTCTACCCTCCTGTCTGACGGTTCTCTCAGCGTCATCGATCATCCCCGTCGACTCCATGACCCGATGGGAATTGTATATTTACGCGTCCAGCGGTAAAAAAAGTCCGGAAACGTGCGAAGAAGAATCGTTACCGCAAACAATAAAATGGGAAATAGAGATTCTTTATTTCTCCCCTATTTATCTCGACGGTAATTCCGACTCAAATATATTTTACCAGGGAAAAAATATTGGTGAGAATGTGAAATAAATAATTGCTGATGATTGTCATCATCGGCCGGATATATCGATCAGAGACTAACGATGAAAATGATCGAAATGAGCTCGTCGATAAAGGACCATTCGTATATCAGTGGAGCTCGTAAGAGCTGAACTTATCTAAACTAACATCGATCACTAATCGTCGACTTATCTGCTCTGCGGAGAAAAATTAGTGGAAAAATGACATCGCATTGGAATCGAAGCTGCCGATAAAAAAAACGTGAGCTCCAATCAGTTTGCTCTGACTCGGATTTCTTCAACTATTTCCGTCCCTCTTTTCAGTTTCGTTGACTACTCGGTTCCCATTTTTTTTTTGTTCTTTTTATTTCCACCCCGAGAGCCAATCCTACGTAGAGAATTTACCGAATTCCATTTTTTTTTCCTCTTCGTCGAAGTCGCTTTTATTTGCTCACCTCGATGGTTTTCTATACATTTCCTCGGTGATGTTATATCCGCTTGGGCTTTCACGTATGCGATTCTCGAGCGGTCTGCAGAAAAATTTCGCTTCCGCTCCCCTTCGACTGTTGATTAAACTCTTGATTTTTTTTCGTTTTTTTTGTTCCTGTAATCTTTGTCTTCATTTTTTTTTTCAATTAGGTAGAATATGGGATAATTTGAAATTTTAATAAGCTTTCAATCTACCTGTTTTTTTAATATTATTGGATTTTTTTTAAATATTTCGATATCCGTTCTCATGTTCTCGACTTCGATTTGTGTTGATTTTTTCTGGACTGTTGCTGTTGAACTGAATATTTTGATAATTTGAAAATGATTTAATAATAATTTTACCATTCAAAAGTTTGCGTGATTTTTAATATAAAATCAAATTTGGTTCTTCATTTATTATTATTCTTTCTCTTGTTTTGTTATCATTTTTTAGACTGCAACATTTTTTCACATCACGGATCCCATAACTTCAATTCGACAAAAATATGTTGATTATTTGGCTGATAGTAAAATTCGATTTCTAGTAAAATTAGAATTGAAGACGTTTTATCATTTGGAGAATGCTTATCCCTTCTCATTATTTTCACATTTTTTACTCTCTTGCAATCTGCTTTGTCCTCTTATTCTAAAGACTCGTTAATTAAAAATTGATTTCATAGAAATTACTTCATTAAAAGTTTCTATCATGTTCATTAGAGAAAAATCGAATTTAATTTTTTTTTAGTTTATAGTTTGATTGTTAAAAGTTCGTCTTTATTGTGTTTATTATAGGAAAATCAGATATTTTTTTATAAATATCAAAAGTTTTCCTTTAGCGTTTCAATCTTTTAAAAATGTTTATCAATAAAATATATTCTTTCTTATTTTATTATAAATGAATTATATTAATTTATACACTTCATTGACATTTTTTTACTCTTTCGTAATATTTTTTCTAATCATCTGATTCAATAATTTAAAAAAAAATTTAATAGAAAACTTGATAATTAGCGTTTTCATTAATATCTTGTCTGTATTATTTTCATACATAAAAGTCGATTTTTTTTTCGATTTACAGTTTGATTGTTAAAAGTTTTTTTTTTTTAATTTTTATGACACTATAAAATATGATTTTCAAATTTATACTGTGATTTTATTTTTAAATTACATATTGAGTAGTAAAAGTTTTCCTGTAATGTTTGTATCGCCTGGAGATGCTTCATCATTGGAGAAATATTCCTTTTCACTTTTCTCACCTTGGTGCTCGTTCTCTCTCGTTTCCAATCTTCATCCTCGTTTTCTTTCTCTTTGACGACAAAATCTTGTTATCCGTCAAGCTCGAGTGACTCTCCGGTATACTCGCGGTTTCCATCCTTCTCAACCGAAGGAAAATTTCAATATAATTATCAGATACGCCCTTCAACGCGGCCCCATTCTCAGCTTCCTTATTCAAACTCTATGCTCGGTTTTGCTATCGATTAACGAAGTTTTCTCATTGAAACAATTTTAAGAGAGCAAACCACCGCGCGAATTTTGCTCGCGACCAACTTCCCCGAAGAAAACTGAAAGAAATAAGAAAAAAATATATAAAAATGAGCGATAAATGAAAAGAATTCTTTTCGCTTTATCCTTTGTCACCTTTCGAAAGCTGTCTCGAAAGTATTAAATTTTTTTTCTCAATTTACGTTTTCTCATTCTTGTGACAAAGTTGATGTACGAGCAGTACAATCTTTGATAAAAATATTTTTCTCCTTGTTACTCGTCCAAATTTAGATTCTGTTTTTTCAATAATTTTGTCATTTTCTTCCTTTCTTTTAATAAGATCATTTTTCCATATAAATCGGTGTAACTGATATTTTTGTAAATTAAAATCTAATTTTAAAAATTTCTCATTCGAATTTGTCAACGTTATATTTGGGAAGTTTAAAATAAACAACTTGTGAAATTGAAATAAATTAATTGAATTTGAGAGTGAAAATGTTCTTTTATTTAAAAAAATTAATGAAAAGGGAACCGTGCCATGGTTTCTGAAGCGAAGGTAGAAAGAAATCTAGTCAGCAGTGAAATTTGACGAGTAAATAAAACCGTGATTGGTGAATAAATATTTGAGAATGCAATCGATAACGGAACTCGCGAAAATGTTCTCTTCATCGTGCTTTTAAATTCGTATACAGCTCGCTTTGAAATCTTATGTAACTATTTACCAACTGAGAAATACAGAATTTTTAACAGAGTAATTCACGAAGCCTGAGGTTGAATAATTCTAAATACAATGCGAATACAATTTTAGAATAAAAAAGAAAACGAATTTCGGTAGATCTTTGAAAATATTTATTTCTCGTTTAAGTCGCTCACAAAAGACACCTCTCCAATATTTCCTAATCGTAAAAATGATTTTCAAAAAAAAAATTGGACAAAAATCATTTGATCTAGACTAATGATACGATTCGAAGAACGTAAATCGGCGGGGGCTCGAGAAATGTGCTCTGGAGAAAAAAGGAAAAAGAGAAAATTTTTTTACCACCATTGAGGAAAATTTTCCTCAGTACTTCAAAGGACTTTTTCATCACGGATTAAGAACTCCAACTTTCGTTTTTTTCTCGATAAAATTCTGAAGAATTATAAAGAGAGTAAGCGTTCGCTTTGCGAAGAGGGTTAAACGAAAGATCAGAGAGTCAGTTGACATTTACCACTGTTCGACAAACTTACAAAACTATACTTGGTACATTTTTTTTTTCTTTTTCTTTAAGACATAAAAAGATCGATCGAACTTGCTCGAGTTCGAGAAATATCGAGTTCACGATGTGATTTATTTAAACGTTTATCGAGACATTTTTTTTCATCGAGCACACTTCTCGCTGAGATCTCGTCAGAATTCCTTACGTTTCTACAAAATGCATTGTTCTCTTTTATCGTTGATTTTATAAATTTAAATAATCGCTGATAATTGATTTTTTAAGTCGAATTTTTGTATATTTCACGAGTTATGTAACCTAGTAAGGCCCGTACGTTTCGTTAATCCTCGTAACGTACGATTTATTTAGAATGTAGCTCACTTCTTTATCACTTTTTACGAACGATCGTGCTAAGTACTGCGACGATGACAAAAAAAGGGTCATCGTCCTTTAAACTGACACGCGGACGACGATCGTTCCTTCCGGCAGTTCTTAAAAATAAAATTTCGGTGCTCGACGCGTAAAAAACGAGCACGTGGACGTTTTCGTTAACAGACGTACAAAAAATATATGTATAATCCGACCTCTTACCATCATGAACAATTTTACGCAAACTAAAAAGAAAAAACTACCTATCGATGCCTACGATAAAATCGAACGGAACGAAAAACGTTTTCGTTGATTTCGCGCGTTTTCTCAATCCCGTTAAATGTCTTCGTGATCTCTCGTAGATTTTTTCGTTCATACCAACAGCTTGAACTTTCTTATCAACTACATGCAAAATCTTCATCCATCAAGGATTTCGTGGAAATTCATGGATCTCAGATCTTAAGTTGTATTCTGTTGTACGTGAATATCAGCTTCCCCGTATCTGTCATGTGTACTAGTTTGTATCTCTTTGACGCAAGCTTTTCCATGAGATTCTTCGTATCCGCTTCGCTGCGATGCGAATCCCATCGTATTGAGACTACGGATATTCTTATCTTCTCCCAGGGTATCGTGTCGAGAACCTGTGATCAGAAAAAAGATACTATAACATCTTCACCATATTATAACAAAAGTACATTGGAAATTTTTTGTAATGAATAATATAAAAAGACATTTTTTAATTTATCTGAAGGAGCATCTCGATGATCTTTTCCAAAGTTTTGCGCATATTTGAACATATCAAGATCTTCATTGTCAATACTCGCTTTTTTTTTAGAGTTCTGCTTCTTATATTTTATTGACACGCGTAAATCTGCTATCATATTTTTCTATCCTTCCAGTTTCAAATAATATTTAAATGTTGATCATGAAATGTGTTGAATGCAAGTACAATCTTTATAAAAGAATGTCTACGAGAATACTTTCTTATGTGAATTAAAAAAAATTTCACCTGTCCATCGGGAGCGTCTGAACTATCTAAACTGAGATAATCCAAGTTCGTCGTATTATAAGCGAGCAAAATACTGTAGAGCGGGAAGCACTTGAGTCTTGTCGTGGGAAGGCTGTCGTCCGAGGAAACGAGACTGTTCGGACCTTCACCAAGCTTCGTCACTTGCACTTCCGATTCCTGGTGATAAGTAATCTGCGAGAACAATTTTTTTTAGCTTGAGTGTACAAGAATACAACTCGAAATTTCCGGAAACAGGATTTCTTTCCTTCTCACCTCTTTTGTATCCTTATCGGTACTTAGGCAGGCATGCTGAATCCGTGTTTTTCTGTTTCTACTGCTTTTTCGTGCCTCGAAAAAACTACGGAAGTCCGTCAACACGAGAACGCCTCGCCAGTTGTAGGTCGACTCCAACCACGACGTCGATGACGAGGCTCCAACCTGAAAAAAAAAAAAATCATTATTACTAGCTCAAAAAATAATTCTACACTGTAATTTGCTTTGTAATAATTTTTATACGATAATAATTGTTTATGTAAGTAAATCTTCTAACTATAAATATTTTTTATCCGTCATAATAAAAAAATATTATTTTAATATGCGTTATTTTTTTAATTTTACAAAGACTTTGAATTTAGTAATAATCTGAGGGACCGTACTCGGCTAATATATTCCAAGTAGACTCCGTCTCGCTTTCCTTCCAATAAGCTGGCAATATAATTCTCCTCTGGAGTTTGAGTCGCGTTCAAAGGATCTTGGCGTGTGGTTTGAACCAACTGCACCTCGCGTATGTATGCGATCAATGCAGGATCGTCCATGGACACGCTACGCAGAACATAGTCCCTGGTCATGTTCGCATCGAATGCCTGTCTCCTGAAAAATGAGAAGAAAAATGTCGAACCTTTTTTCACATCATAAATGTTATAAATATTAAAATATGAAATTTTATTTTTTTTAGAAATGTGCAATAAACAAAATAATTTTTATCATAGAGTTAAAGTTGTTAAGTCTTCTAATTTTTATTAAAATACAATTTTTCATTCACCACATGTAAATTTCTTTCATTTTTTTTTCTCAAACCACCTTGAGGTGTTGTATTTCGACCATTACAGAGCATATATTTATACATATATGAATATAAAAAATCAATTTACCTCAAGGCAGCTGCTTCACTCCAGACGAGCAGAAGGGCCATCGCTGTTGAGAATGCGGCCAAAAAAGCGAGACAAGGTGCGAGACGTCTCCACCATGATTTTTTGTTGGCAATCATCGTCCCCGAAACCGGAGAGTTGGCTATCGGTGCGCTCGGTACAGCACTCGGGCAATTCTGCGTCCCCGGAATACCGGCCATTCTGTGAAATAATAAATTGAAATTAATTTAGAGGGTAAAATAAATTTGAAATATCGAAAAAATTTCTCCGAAACTATCCAACAAATTTCTCCGAAACAATCCAATAAATTTCCGGAATTCATGTAACGAGAGTTCGTAATTGAATGACGATTAACAATTTCAAATGAAAAAAAAAATTCGTGGATTAAAAATTTGTATTTAAATTTTAATTTTGAATATTTTATTTAATGATATTTGAATATTTGATTATGATATGTCTGACAAATTTATCCGAAACAGTGAAATAAATTCCAGGAATTTCGATATTGAAAGCTCGCCATTCGATTACTTTTACTCTTCAAATCCGAACCGTTGTCTAGTGCATTAAACAAATTTTTCAAACATGGGTTAATTTTTTCCGAAGTCGTGAAATCAGTTCCAGAAATGGAACTGATTTCAATTACATGATGAAAGCTTGTAATTCATTATTCATTTCAAACTATTTGTAAATTAATATTTGTTATATGGCAATATTTGCCTGATTATAATTCCCAGCACTTTATTCAACGCATATAAAAATATAATTTATAAAATTATAATAAATACAAATATTCAGTTCAACTATACATATAAACAACGAGAATTTTTTTTTTAATATTGCATATCTGATCCATTCATACGTGATTTTAATTTAAAATGTTAAACGTCAATAATTCGTTTTTTAATTTTTATAATTTTATTCGATGTAAAAAATCGTAATATTTAGCATAATGAATGTGTATCGGATATACAAAAAAACTAAAAAAAGATCACACGTTTTTTATTCATCATAATTGAAGTGACTGAAATTAAAATCGTATAAAAAATATGTAATAAGTATATTATAAGTGTCGGCACAAACTTTCTCATTTTTACGTTAACAAATAAACAGCGAATTTAACCAAATCATCCGGATATCTTCTCCAGTGACTGTCAGTCTGGATTACACGCGCCTCTTTCATGTGAAAATTCTGCAGAGTTTATGTTCGTGACTACATTGCCACCCGGAAGTTCTCTCTCATCCATTGTTCGCATACTCGGTAAAAGCTCTGCCCACGTTCAGCATGCTTTTCACAAACTCCTTTTTCCTTTCATACGTTCGAATAAAAATACGAATATTTCACATTTATATTGTCGTTCAATATTACCATTTTTTATTCTGACGAATTTTTTTGACGAAATATTTCACAAGATGTCGGAATTACACTTTAAACTTTTTTTTTTATTTGAGGGAACAATTCAAATCTTTCTAGTTAATTTTTTATTTTATTTTTTTGTTCACAATTTACTAATAAAAATCTCGAAAGAAATTCGCACTCGAAAAACTGATCTTCAAAACCTTTTCATGCGCATACTGATAATATTCAATACTGAATTGTCCGCGTACAATTTACCGGAAAGACTTTCCATACAAAGGAGTAGAAATCAATGATGACGATTTTCGATCATGGTTATCGAGTTTCAATTGTTCGACGAGCGAATCTGCATTTCAACTATGCATTGTGATATATTCAATTTTTGTTCGATATTTTTTGTCCACGCGATGAAAATTGTTGAATAAAAAAAAAAATTTCAAGATTTCCTTCGCTGAAAAAACTGCAAATTGAAAAATAGAATACTTGGAACATTTCGTTAAAAAATCGTTTGTTAATTAAGATATTCATGAAAAATTTGATAATTTTTTAATTAACTACGAAAGAAATTGACAGATACATTTTTGGAATTGTTCAGGAAAATTCAACAGTTGAATATCAAAGAAAAAAATTCCACTCTGTTTTAATGATTCGCAGAGATGTCATACATAACACGGAAAATCTCATTTCTATTTATCCCTTGAGAGATCTTTAGAGAGAATTCTGCCTGCATAATTATTCTATATAAAAGTGACATTCGAATTTATCCCATGAGAAAACTTTGACCCGAATTTTGTCAGATTGAGATCTGTCGCAAAATCAAAAATAAATTACCGATTTACGAGTAAATTTGAAAACATTCAGTTACGAGTTTTGTTGTCATTTTCGGTGATTTTATTATCGTGCTTGCGCGATACAAAAGTAAATTCGAGTGAAATAGGTTTGAAAATTATTTTACAAGAATAATTCGTAGAAGAATGAGCCGAAATTTTTCTCTTTCGAAATGTTTTATCAAGTGTAAAAAGAAAAAAATATTCTCGTTATGTATGAATTTTCATACCATAGAAATTCAGAACATTTTTCAAGTGCTGAGTGATTCAATTTTTCCTTGTATTATTCCAACATGTACGAAAAATGTTTGAGTCGAATTTGAAAATGATTCAGTGAATGGTTTCAAAATTATCAAACTTTAAACTTTATGAAATTTTCTTACAAATTTCTAAAGAAAGTTGATCGATATTGTAAGGCAAAATTTTCAGCTCCAAAAATATGCGAAGTCAAAACTTCATAAATTCATCATTCAACAGTTACGTACATCGAAGTTTATACCACCAGTTCCTCTTTAAAATATGAGAAACGAATATCAATTCTAGCAACTCGTTTTTCTAAAAAAAACGAAAATTCCACTCGCACATTTTCCAAAACTAGACAATCTCAAATACATAAAATTCCAAATATAAATTTCATTGAATTTCTTTTTTTTAAAAATAAATAATTACATCTATCTTATTATTGTAACACAATTTCAAATACATAAAATTCCAAATGTAAATTTCATTTAATTTCTTAATTTTATAAATAAATAATTACATCTATTTTATTATCGTATCCACATATAATTACACGTATGAAAATATTGAATTTCAATAAAAAAAATGTAATAAAAAAAACTCACTTGGCCTCGAGGCCCTTGGCCGGATCCAGTTTGATAACGGACACGATGCAGCGATCCACGTTTGGATAGTTTTTCATCGATCTCGCGCGATCGATATCCATAAACGATAAAAAAAACCGAGCGAGCCGATTGAACGATCGTGAGTATATTATTTTCCCTCGCTCGTCTCACGTCGGTTCACATTCGAGTATTCGTTGTTCCTGGTGAAGAACACAAATCCAAAACACCGATCGGTCATTCACTTTCAATTACGTATTCAGTCCTGAAGTTAAACACGAAGAATTTAATAATACTGCGGTTAATTAAAAGAACTGTGCAGAAAATTTTTAAAGGCTACAATGTTACA
Organism: Cremastinae sp. B BG-2022a; assembly: GCA_030522605.1. NCBI lineage: Eukaryota > Metazoa > Arthropoda > Insecta > Hymenoptera > Ichneumonidae > Cremastinae sp. B BG-2022a. Next base: position 27,107 of record JAPYYX010000888.1, read on the forward strand.
ATTCTTGCGTACGGAAAAACAGGGAGTGAAAAAACAAACAGGACGGGAACGGATTACTCAGGAAAAGAGTCAACGGGCATCAATCCTAGAGCCGTCCATGAAATTTTTGATACAACGGTTTTTAAAAATCAAAAACACACACGTTCAAAGTAAGCGTATCTTTCATGGAACCGAATCAAGAATAATTGTACGATTTACTCGTCAATAATGAGTGGAGCGAACGCATGCTCGATATCAGGGAGGATGCAAAAAAAATAAAAATCGTCGGTTTGACGGAAAGAAGCGTCACTAGTACGGATGAGACGAGCCTTTACGTCGGGATCAAACGAAAGACCGGAACAGCAATGAATAAACAGAGCAGAATTTATGATATTTTCACGATGATTTTTCTTCAAGTACAAAATATCGACGCCAACAGTTTTGATTTACGTTAAATTATTTCCCGACGAAATTTCGTTTTGTTTTTCACGACACGCGAGAAGAGTCACCGAACGCCGGAGACACTCGGATATCTCGTCGGCACTTTCCTTCGAGTCCACGCGGTGTGAGCGAGAAACGCGAGAACACTGATAGAAAAAAAAGAGAATATATATAAGAGAGGCTAAGAACGACGAAGCTCGTCTATTGGATTTGTCTCGTTTCTCCCTCTCAGACCTTTTTCTTATTTCTCTTCTACCTTTTTTTTTTGTATTCTCCTTTTATTCTTTCACGTATAAAACATCCTTTTCACTCGACTAGCATCGAAAGCGCGATAGATATGTACACTCTTTTCTCTCAACGTTTTCTTTTCCTCGATCCATTCGAATCGCACGCGGTGCGGTTATTTTCATTGTTTGCAATAACGTACCGATCGAAACGCCTCGTACATCGAGGCTCGTGGCTCGCTTCGTGTCCAGTAACGGGGGACTAAGCTCTCTGTCGTGGGACGAGCACACATCACACAGGACCGTTGCTATGACTCTCCGTCTGAATATTTTTCTTTCTCTCTCTCTTTCTGTTCCGGTATATCGCCAGGATAATAATAATGGTAATAACACAAACCGGAGTGTATTATACGAGACAAAGAGTCATAGACGCGCGCGAGAGAGAGAGATAGAGAGGAAGATAAAGTTCACTGCACTTGGTTGAGGATTGTAAAGCGATCCTTTATTGTTACAACACACAGACGCTTTGTTTCTCGTATCTTCGATTCTACGCGTGAAACGAGCTCGCGGACGCGTCTCTCGCGTGTAAACGTTGAAATTCGATTGAACATGGAAAAAAGTTTTCTCGATATCTCGGTACACGAGCGATAGGCAAGTTTGTGTCCGCTGAACGTTGATTTTGGTACTGTCGCTCGGTCGGTAAAACAGATCCCATCGACACACTGTACTTCTGCACTGGAAGAAAGCGTTTTTCTTTTCGCTTCTCTCCCGTTACATTCGCAACAAAGCGAAGGAACGCACGCGAGGGACTTTTCTCACAGGAGGAATATGCGCGAATAAATTTTAACGTATACAAGCCGCGATGAGTACGGAACGCGGAGTGTGTTCCTCGTGGTGTAAACACACGAGGGAAAAATAAGACGTGCGGGCGGCGAGAGAGCTCGCGGCGGCGAGGCGTAGACCGTTCGACGTTCGACGACGAAAACGACCGAGAGGGAAAGCAACAGCGGCAAACCGGCAGAAAAAAAGGAGAATCGAGCGAGTACGTGAGGGCTTGTATTTGTGCGTGTTTCGTGTACGAGACGGTGTGTTTGAGCGTATTTGTGTATGGGTACGCGTGTAGATCCGTAAGACGATGTTACGGAGCGCGGTGAGAGGACACGAAGGCTCTTTCTCTCTCGCAGTTGAACAGCAGAGGGCGAGTTGGCAGAGCCTCACGATCCGTCACTTTTATGTACGAAACTTCGTGCGTGTGTGAGAGAGAGAGAGAGGGAGAGAAACTGAGAGAAAAGGATAGGGAAAAAGAGAAAAATGTCTGCTCTTGCCTCTCGCTGTGGGCTCTGTATCGCTCGAAGGCTCGTGCGAGGGCCGACTGACGTGAACGAAAGTAACGAAGCACCTGGAAACCCCGGTAAAACCTTCGTACACACGTACACGTACCCCGATGCACAAAAGTCTCGTGCTCTACCGAAAAAAAAGAAACATAATGGAAGGACAAGAGAGCGAGGAGGACGGAAATATCCCAGGAGTCCTTTTTTATTTCTCGCTCTATTCCGGCGTCCCCTTTCTCTCTGTTATAAGACTGACTCTTCGACCTCGTCTCTATTTCCCCCCACCGTGTGTCTATTAGATGCAAGTACGCGTATGTGCACTTACGTCTGTGAATCTGTATATTTATATACCGAGTTTCATGAATATTTATACAGGGTGTCTTGTCTAGTTAATTTTCAAAGCTCGATCAATTTCTTCGGACGCTTCCACCGAAGCGAGACGATCGCCAATGAGAAATTCCTGCTCGTGCTTATTTGTAACGGAACGTATTTTAATGTTTTCGATTACGTCACATTCCACGTAATTTCGTTCTCAATCAATCGATAAATAACAAAAATTATCGATTATTTTATTTTTTATGATTTTTCAATGTTTTTTTTTGTTTGTTTATTGAATTCTTGACACCCCTTGCGTTGGTCGTTATTATCCCGGAAATCGTGGATGAAACTGCAAACTAGCGTGAAAGGAGTCTTCGTCGGAGTATACGGTTCAGGTATATCGGTCAATTTTGTTAGAGCGTTCACAAGTTTTGTCGAGGTCCGTGCACGTAGCGTGTACACAATTTCCTAAAATAGGGGAAAGTAAATAAATAATGCAATATAAGAGAACGTCGGAGAATTATTGTGACGGAGAGAAGACGGTCGAAGGAAAAGGAAACTTTTGGAATTTTATTCCGTGACACGTCTCGCTCGATTTCTTCGGTCACTTCTTTTTTTCCTAATTCGTGATGTTTTCCTCCGCTCGAGGCTCTCACGCGTAGGCCGTTCGAGACCGAGATGGGGGGAAAAAAGATGAGAAAATGAAATGTACGTGTTTCTGCATGTAAGCTTCATTTAATCACGAATAATTCATTCTCCTGTAAAATTTACACCACTTCGCATAAACGCTGTAAAGTTCGTCGCTGCTTTTTCGTTCCATTACCGTATTCATACACGGATCTCCGACTGCGATGCATTTTTACCGCGAGTCTCTCCGCTTATTGCGAATATAATCTGAGCGAGCGAGCGTACAACACGCGCTCCAACGAAGCCGGTGCTGCCTCTCTCAGGTATAAAAATGAACCTCAGAGGTTCTCACTCTCGTCAGTCTCGTACGTCCACGTCTCCTTTTACGTATTTCTCTCTCGTCCTTTTCTTTCTTCGACTCAAAAGCTTCGGTGCTCGAAATCTTTACGAACTCACGGAAAGAATAAAAGTTTTAACAACCGAATTATTCACTTGCTCGAAAATTCATTACTCGTCTCAATTTATTCGTCACTCAGTTTGTTCTTTTCTGACAAGAAATAATTGATGATGAATTATTAAAATATTTTTTGGGTTATGTTCTCCTTTTTTTCGGAGGGTATATTTTTTAACCTTTTTTTTGTTTGAGAATTTTTTCTCTCTCCGTAGTACTCTACTCGCTTTTACGAAGTTTCAGTTTCTATTTTAATCCTCGCTGCATTCATTTCTTGAAATTGAGTTTTACAGGGTTAACTGTGGAAAAAGCTTGATTCTGAAGAAACTTCAAACGGCTTTCAACGAGAAAACGAATTTTTCTTAATTTTCCATTTTTACGGAGTTTTTCACGAGAACATTTTTCCATCCACCTCTCAACGTTTTCTTCCGTTCTTCCAACGAAATTTCTCTTAGCCGGTGCGCTATTGAAAAATGAAATGAAAAAGCGTGCAGCACGTATATAAGTACGAGAAATGTGCAAAAAATGACAACTGCTACGAGCACCTGTCGAAAATTTTCGAGAGCAGCTTCCGCACGATCCGGTCGGGCGATAATATTTATAATACGAACTTACGTACAAGTGCACATAACCTATTTATATCTCGCTTATTTACGTTCTGAGAGTGTCCACACAAGAGTCAGCAATCCGCATATTTATTTACTACGTCAAGTTCTAAATTGACGGCCGTTTCAACTACGATTTAATAAACGACTTTTTCTAACGCAATAAATGTCGTTTTTTCGTATTAACAACGTATTCGTATTTTTCATAAATTATGAGAATTCGATCTCGAATGTAATATCGAAAAAAAAGGATCGTCGAGACTGTAGTTAAAAGTTAAAAAATTGGGGACTTTAAATTGATAGGTGGGAAATAAAAGAAACGTCGGGAACACGTTTTTTTTCGATTCTCGCGAGAATCGAAAACTCGCGAGGTATCAATTTTGACTTTTCAATTTATTGTTGGGAAATAAAAAAAGGGAAATTGACGTTCGATCGAGCTTTCGCTTTGACCAAGTTTTTGGAATTATAGAAAGAGCGTAAATGGTAAAAAATTTATTATTCCACATCCTCTTGATGGATGTTATTTAATTAAGGAGGGATGGTAGGTACAATCCACGTCAAAAGTATTGTCCGAACGAAAATTTGCGAATTTTTGACTTTTGACTTTTCAAAGGGTTCCGAATTTTTTTTGTATTAGCTACAATAGCGATTAACAACTTCCGATTATTGATTGAACCATTTTAACAATTAACATTGTTTAAACAATTAAAACAGAAAATTTTAGTGAAATGCTTTCAAATTTTGGAAATAGCATTGAACACTCATATGAAACATTTAAAAAAAAATTTGCGGAAATGGTACCTTTTTTCGTTTATGTTTAGAACGCTTTATGAATTTTCCATAAGACACAATTTTAATTTTAAAAGTTTGGAAGTTCATATCTTTAAAACCATTCAGTGAATAATTCTCAAATTCGGCACAAGGATTTTTTAGCCGTTTTCAAACAAGTCTACAAAATTTTAACTTTTTCCTACCATTTTAAAAATAGGTATAATTTCTCCTTAAAGGTCAATCTTACAGAATTCTTAGAACCAAAGAGAATGCCAGAGTACATGTTACGTTGACAGACTTTCAAGATTTTCTTGAGAACATGGGGCGTACAATCTTGATAAGAGTGACGTTTTCATACTGAATTATTAAAATGTTTTTTTTCGTTGGAAAATTGCAATTTTTTTGATATATTATTGAGAATTATATACTGTAAAGTTTTCTATGCGTTTTATTAACTATTTTCGTATTATTTCTATTGTTCAAACGTATCATTTGTTTAAACAATACGGTTTTAATCAATTTTCCAAGAAATCATATTTTCTAAACGGTTTAACAAAAAAAATTATAATAAATTAAAAAGAATAAACCGAAACATACAAAATTACTGAAAAAATCGAAATCCAAAAGTTATTGATTTGGCCTGAAATGCTCAAATACAGATATTTTGGAAAACTCAATGTCAAATTTTATAAAATTTGAATTTTCATGCAAAATTAATTCACTGTGAACTATTTTTGAAATTGAGAAATTTTTTCATCATAAAGCATAATCACACAATTCGAGTCTTTAAAATTTTTGAATATTTCTTCAAATCGTTAAAAATTCGCATATGCCTCAAATGTCAGATTCATAAACGCAATGTCAAATTTTATAAAATTTGAATTTTCATGTAAAATTAATTGACTGAACTATTTTTGAAATTGAGAAATTTTTTCCATCTTAAAACGTAATCACACAGGATTCGAGTTCCTTAAGGGGTTTCGGTACAGTCGTTATAAAACTCAAAAAATGAACTCGTAAAATAGATAGGGAATCGAAAAATGATCAGAATTGACTAAAAAATGAAAACAATGTTCGTTATTATTAAATAAACGGATATAAATTCCTAAAAAATATTCGTCTACGTAGATTTTGGGTAATTGTTTGGATGATACCCCCCCTCCAAGGGGGTGGGGGAAATGTTAGTTTATGGCCCCCCAAACAAAACCCCATAAACAGTTTGCGTCGGTCAACCCCCCATAAAAAGTTATGGGGTTTTGAAAATTTGAAATTTCTACGAACTAGAAAGAATAGAAATACACGGACGGATAATTAAATGAAGGCAGAAAACAATTACCGATAGTTGAGAACAAAACAAAAAAAAAGTCATCCCGATCGGTCCAGTCGTTCTGAAGTGATGAGGTTACATACATGCGGCATATATATATATTTATATATACATAGATATAGATTAATTGACTGAACTATTTTTGAAATTAAGAAATTTTTTTCATCTTGAAACGTAATCACAGAATTCGAGTTCCTTAAATTCTTAAAAATTTCTCCAAATCCTTAAAATTTCACGTATGGCTCATGGCTCGAATCGCAAGATTCATATTGTGTTTATCTGGTGAACGTGTACCAGTGATTTCGAAATATTGAACGTGATAGAAATACATGCGTGTTAATGTTTCTTTTTTCCCCGTCTGGCCGGCAGACCGGCGTCGTAGTCGTTGGCTCGACGCCGTTTTTCCACCGTAACGGTTATTGATCCTGAAACTCGAGCTGTGTGTCCTATTATTCGCCGTAACTCTCGTCACATGATGTATACATATATACGCGTTCACCCACACGCGTCCCTTCGGGTGAGCAACTTTTCGGAGCTCGCGAACACATTGGACATAACAAGCTCGATTCACCCCTACCCCGAGATTCACGTATCATTTCATCCTCGAAGCTCAATTTGAAAAAAAAAATTTGATATTTTTCTTTTTTTACGAGCTTTTTCACGAGCTTTTGAAATCTTCTGTTGGTTGAATTGTTGATTAATAATTCAATTAACTCCAAAAGGTGATCCTTCCAATCAATTTACAAAATTGAATTTCGAAGCATGTCACCATTTTTTTTTCAATGGGAAGAATTGTTGGATTTGCTGCAAATCCAATTATTATTTAGCGAGGAAATATTTTTTGTAGTTTTATTCAACCTTTTGTTTTTTTTCATTCTTGATTAATAATTCGATAAACACCAAAAAGTGAACCTTGCAATTTATTTTGAAAAATCAATTTCGAAAATTGGAAATTTTTTTGGCACGTCAAAAGTTCCTAATTTTTTGTGGAGGTCAACTTTGAATAATTATTTTAGATTAGATTAATTTAGATATTTCAAAAAATTATCATTCTTTGAAATATCTAAATTTTCATTATTTTAATTCCTGAACAATAATTCAATTAACTCTAAAAGTTCATCGTTTTAATTAATTTTCGAAATTGTTACCATTTTTTTTACGACTAAAATTCTTGGATTCTTTGCACATTCAATTATACATTTTTAATGATGATTGATAATTCGATATCAAATATCGATTTGAAAAATTCCACACTTTTTTACGAAGACAATTCCTGGATTTCTTACGTAATTAATCGTTTTTCCATTGTCCTGTAATAACACAATCGATCCGAAATGGTGATTCAATCATGTCATCCCCAGAACTCAATTTGAACAATCCAATTTTTTCCTCATGGTAGAAACTTTCCCTGGTCTGCTTGCTTAATTATCTAATCGATTTTCTTCTTTGTCAATTAATAACTTGAAAATAGAAATATTATTTCAATCGCATAAAAAAAAAGTTTTTTAATTTTTTTACCCTCGGGAGACTTTGTGATTTGTTTAATTTAATTTAATTTTTTTCCTCGTGGACTTACATATACGTGGACGTGGATTTACATATAATCCTTTTATACATAGATTCTATTAACTATAAAAGAATAATCGTATCGTTTTATTCGTAAAGCTCCAATTTAAAAACCCAAACACGAGAAAAGCTTTTTCTTGTTTTTTTTTGTGTATCAACCGTTTCGTTTCCTCGTTGATTAATAGCCCGATCAAATTTTCTCAATGACCCTATCATTCCACCGTACAGGAGCTCAATTTAAAAAATCCCAACTAATTCATCTTTTCACGAGAAAAGTTTTTCCTGGATTCCTTATAAATTTTCCCATTTATTTTCCTCTTTGATTAATAGCTCGAATGACTCAAAATTGTTTCTAATAAAATTCCATCCATGTATTTTTAAAATTCAGAAAAAAATTTTCGTAAACAAAAATAAATTTATGACTTTCACTTACATTGATAAATGTTAATTTTTCCTGCTCTTAAATCACGCATTGTCAATGTTTTCTCGTTAAAAAATAAAAAATGTCGCAGTGAGCAATAAATTACCTTCGATGTAACAATTTTTTTTTTGATAATTATGCAGCTTACCGTCTTTTCTGAAAAATCGCCCAAAAAATGATTTAGTCAATTTATTGTTCCTATGTAAACATTAATTTAAATTGGAATACTGTGTAAATAATTATTTTATATTTTCAATTAAAAATTGTATACATAAATCAAATTTTGGTTTGATGAAAATTGTATTATGGATAAAAAAACTCAAATATATTTCCTAATACCAAATTTGTACTCTGATTAAATAATCCACGAAGTTTTGATGAATTTCCATTTGCGCGGTAAACCGCTGCATCGGTACGTCCCAAACTGATTCGATCAACTCTATGAACTCGTGTATTCATTTCATTGCGCTGGAAAGCTTGAATTAATTCAATTAGAATGAATTGTTCGTCAGGAGTTATTCATTTATTCGATTAAATTTGGAGATTGTTTGAGGTCCTCAATGGTTTTGGTTAAACCTTCATTTTGTACCAGTACCAAAAGTGCCATCGTTAATAATCCGTGTGACCATTTTTAGACTCGGAATTGACGGGCTTTTTGTTTTTATGGAGTTATCAACGTCAAAACAATGGAATCGATATGTGTGAAGTTTCTACTGGACGAACAAAAATACGGGGTCGATGAACAGAACCGATATCGTGACAGATGATAAATTGTTCACGTCAATTTCACACATTGGAAAAATGATAGAAAACTCGTTCGAGGTCTTTCGGGACAGAAGAGGAAAATAA
>JAPYYX010000889.1:0-42081 GCA_030522605.1 Cremastinae sp. B BG-2022a
TCAAGTTTTACAACATATTTTCTACTACAGCTTGGAGTATAATCCCGTAAATGTACTTGCCTCATTTTTTTACAGCATATATGCTGTTTTTTGGTAGATAAATACAAACCCATTCACCCAATAGTCTAACTGCTATAAATGAACACATATTATGATAAACTGGGGCTGAAGGACCGCGGTCGATGGCCCATTACAAGAAAAAAAATTAAAATATGTAAATATCTGTATATATAAATAAAAATGCACTATAATAATAATGTGAAAATTGTTGATGAAACATTAGAAACCTCTATTGAGTATCATTTGAAACATCGCAATAAAAATTTCAACTTTCCAACAGAAAAACAAAGACCAAGTTTTAAAAATTTCGTGTGGAAAAGTCAATTTTGTCAGGAATTTTATCTCCACTTCATCCTTGATTATTTTTTTCTTAAAATATTCACCGCTAGTAAACAATTTACTACCAAATCTCAAAAGCGATATTTTCACATCTCTCTTTAATTGAATATCACTCTAATCACGTTACGAAGTAATTTACAAACTCGTTAGCTATTGTATAAATTGCATGTGATCGCATCTCTCTCGGTTGAATTCTGATTCTCTCTGTACAGTGAACGGGAAGGAAAGTGATTATGGCTCTTCAATCTTGCACAGCTATTAAAGCTCGTAGATGAAGCTTTTATCGAGTATCGTTTGATCTTTCGATGCTTACTCCAGTATAGAGAAAATTAAAGGACGAAACGCTGAGAGGACGAAGATCCGTGCGAGGAAAAGACCAGATGTTTCGAAATCGTTTGACCCGCTCGACTGTTTCTTGGCCGTCCGACCGAACACGGCCATTTCCACTTACCAAAGCGACTCCTTGAATTTTTCAGTATTTTTTTCTCCATTGTTATCGATCGAGCTGAATAATTAATAAAATCATCTCTCAAAATCTTCACTCGTTAATCCAATAAATAGAAAATCTTCTTGCTCTCGGTATTTTCAGGATAGATAAATTATAAACGAAGAGGGCTTGAAAAAAAAACTTTTATTTTTGTAAAAAGCTGACGTTGAAATATTCAGGTGAATTTGACTCTAAAATTATTCTTTCCGAATTCTGTATTCCAAGAGGGATGCGACGCTGCAAGAGAAATAGAATGAGATACAAATTGACATTTCCCAGGAATGGGATCCGACGGAGAATCGCGAACTTCTGGAGAACCGGAGGCCCATTTCTGGATCGATATCTTCTTTTGACACTCAATACTACGCAGTTGTGGAGTGTAGAGTACCGTTAAGAGCATTGGAAAAATAATTTTATCGAATAAAAAAAAAGCTACTTAAGGAGATTGGTTACCCAAATTAAAATGTTAAGAATTTAATAAAAATCGATGATTGCATTGTTCAACAGGGCGGGGTTGAAATTCCGAATTGTAAATGACCAGAAAGCTCAAAATTTCGAAATTATCAACGAGTCCTCATACTTCGTTGGATAATTTTAATATTAAAATTCGGAGTTCAGAGCCTTCTGATTTTTCCAAGTTTGGAACTTCAACTCGGCCCAAAACGGATGCTTATGCATAGAGCGTATACATACGGGGCATTCCATCGGATGGTCTGAAATTTTTTTTTTATTTCCTAAATTTTTTTGTATTTTTTAGTACCCCCAAAAGAGCGATCTCAATAAATTTTGGGATTTATTTGATCACGGGTTCGAAAGATATTGAATTTTCAAAAAAACCGCTATTTTTTTAATTTTTTGCTTACAACTTCTCGAAAAATGGTCCAAATCGAAATGGTCATCTCGTATAAAATTTTCGTTTTTTCATGTACTTTTCACTTTTTACAAATACATGTTATCGAACTATTTTTCTATAAATACACGATTTAATTCGAAAAAACGTGAAAATTTCTCGTAACCGTTGACGCTATGAATGAAATCAACCGATAATAACAAAGTCAATTGAGCAACTTCATCTTAAATATTAATCTCTTAATAATTTTTAACAGTAATTTTCAGTGGAACATTTCAAAAGTATAACGTTACCATTATTTTTCCAGTGAACGGAAAATTAAATAATAACTTTTTTGAAAATTTTCTACACGAACTGTTATACACTATAGTGAATACTAGATCAACCATTTCAACTATTTTCAGCAAACAAAAAAGTATCAACACCTTGCTCTTTATTATTATAAAAATTGGGTGTTCAATTTCAGTAACGTATGATGTACCTACCTACAAAGAGAAATTGGAATATCGGAATAATCTCAATGCACGATTTTATTTCCGAGAATACGAGGAAGATAGAACGAGATGAAATTCGAAAGATGCACTCGACTTTCATGCTGAACCATATTCGGTATCCTCGCATGCGAAAATGCAAAATGCTCACGCGATATGGGGTTCTTCGCGAAATCCGTGAGGACACAAAGGGGAATTGAGAATTTCAAGTATCTCGCACAGGTATAACTTGTGTACGCTTGTACGACGGTTGTCGTAAAATCGTGGGTTGTGTACGCGACCTCAGAGCCAACCAATTTTGAGAAACTTGCGGGATTACACGGAGAACATAATAACAAACATACCGAGGGTACGTATTGTAATGATATTTTTTGAATAAAACCATTGAAAACATTTCTTAACTCTAACTGTAAAATGGATGGAAAAAAAAATTTACATGAGAATATTTTTTCGTTGCTTTTCAGAATGCAAAAATTGGACTCAATAAAAATTTTACGTTTTTTTCCGGGACAATTTGCACCTGAACAAAAAATTAATACGTGAAAAAAGAGAAAAAGTGTCACGGTGGCAGTCACGCTCTTGACATTATTCAGATTTAACGATCGATAATAATCGGGGGTGAAATAATGCGAGTTGTAAGTGAAAGAGAGTTTTTTTGGCACGAAAAAAAAAGCGAAATAAAAGTTTCATTATTACAGTCCCTCGCATGTTGATGCAACTCGAACATAATTCGCTTATTGTGAATACAGTCGTTTAGAAATATGTTATGTGAATTGGCTCGCAGCGAGGCGTTTCGATTTCGTCGAGGGGTAATCAGGTGATTGCGATTCATCGATCGGTTTTTATCTCGGATCAATAAATAATTAATGAAAGTGAAAAAAGCGCCTGATGGATCCTTGGAGGCAATCTTTATGCGCCGAGTCCTCGTCTAACCCGTAATCAATCCCACAATGCCACTCGATACCTGCCCACTCATTGCCCGATCTACTTCTCCTCATGAATACCAAGACCACAAAAAAATATATCACGAAAGGAGACATAAATCGTGATAAAAATAACCCTCGATCCTCTCATAAAAACGAGATGTTGACAAACGTTCATTTTTTTATAAATCTTCACGATCAGGTCCATATAATTTATACACAATCGAAAAAGCTCTCTAAAGTAAATAAATTATTTTGCAAATAATTTTCTAGATATCGCGAAATAAACAAAAATGATAACGATAACAATTTGAAAAGTTCTGGAGTTCTCGATCAAGCGCGTGTCGAAAAAAAATTCCCACAATAAATATGTATAGAAAATGCATCGGCGATCGGAAAAATGTACACGTTGAAACATGCCCCTGAACTCGAGCACGACCTCTCGTCCGTTACTCAAACAAATGAATCGTTCTTGACCGTACAGTAGTAACATTTTTTTTCGCCGATTTAATTTTGTATAACTCGTGTGCTTCTAGACTTTTTTGATGTATTTGCAAATATACCGTGGACAACGGTGAACGATGCAAATACGTTTATGGTTTTTTTTTCAAATTTTATTTTGGAGGGAAAATGTTTTATTTAGTAGAAAAGAAAATTACGTCGAGTATTCGAAATAGAAAAAAAAATCATTTTGCAATTAATTGAAGATGCAAAAATAAATATTTAAAATTTTTTTGTTGTCAGTGTTTTTATTCGTGATTTTGAATATTTTTGTGAATTTATACTCGTGTATTTTCGCAGATAAAATCGAGAGTATTTTGTTGAAAATCGTCGACATCGACAGAGAACTTACTCTTGTGCTTGGAACTGCTTTTCCACAGACCCCGGAAGAAGGACATGTCTTTACGAACCGTCAGAACTGTCAAAGCTCGCACGAAATGGACGTTAAAAGTGAGATATCTCGCGTTAATTCTGGATCGAGCGCGATAACGTGTTAACGCGAACGCGACGCGCCACGATATGAACGCGTCTCTCGTCCCGTTGATATTTCTCTCCCCTTCACCCTTTCCCTCGTATTCTCACCCAGCGTGAAGACGACGGAGTTTGCGCGCATCCCCCGCACATCCCGAACGCAAGATCCTCCGTTATCCGCTCTCGCTACCGACAGGATACTCTCCGTCCGGCATCGCCATCAGGCGCAGCCAACTTATTCCCGATAGTTATTGTTGTACGTCCACCAGAACTCGCGAAAAAAAGGTAAAAACAACAAAACTTTTGCTTTCACGGATAATGAGAATTATTCCTTTTAGTTTATCCAACTCTACTCTCATTGTTATCTCATTCTTTTATTTATTTTTTATTTATTCTGAATTCAAATATTTCTCAAAACTATTTAAATGTATGCTCAGTTATATCCGCAGTACATCTATTCGTTTTTCTAAACTGATTGTTATATAACATGGCAATGATGAATAAATTTTTTATTCATTAAAATTAAGTATGTATAGAAAATCAGGATGAAAAAAGTTATATTAAAAATGGTTAGTAGTGGGGGGGGGGGGGGGCAAAACACGCCCCTTAAGGAAAAAAATGTTAGAATCCTTGGTGTAATGAACTGGTTTTAGTCTCTTATATTTTGATTATTTCGTTTCTATAAAAGAAATAGTTTTTAAAGAAAAAATGTAATAAATAATGCTGTTGAACTCATGACCTAGTTTATCCTTCATCATATGTCATTTTTTAACTGTTTCTATAAAACAAAAATTTTACTAACACGTTTGGCGCAAACTATTTGTTGGTTTTCAAAGTCTCGACAGCCTATTTTACTTCCTAAACACTTCGAGTATCAACAATTTTGAGGGCAGATTTTGCCCCCAAAAATGTATGGATATCTATCGAAATTTTGGCAGAACAACATATCTGTCCATAATTTGTCTACTCGATATTATTATTCAGATTGGATATTATTTTTTAGTATTGTTGAGTAGACAAATTTTGGGAAGAGATTTTGTTCTGATAAAATTTTTGGAGGGCCCATTTTGCCCACTAAAATTTATGGATATTGGAATTTTGAGGGGGGCCCATTTTGCCCCCCCCCCCTCTACCCCTACCTGATTTTTTTTCTCTCTCGCACATGGAAACTAGCTAATCTCTATGCTCTCAAACATCAATATGAATGGCGATTATAGTAGCAGTTTCAAAAATTGACTATAGAAATAATCAAAAGATTCTAGTTCTTGCTCTATTCTTCTAAGGATGTATGCTCTGTCAAATCCGCAGAACATCTATTTATTTTTTTAAACTGATTATTATATGACATAGCAATGGTAAATAAATTTTTTATTGATTAAAATTAATTATGTGTAGGAAATCAGAATGAAAAAAGTTATATTAAAAAATGGTTAGTACCTGATTTGATTATTTTTCTCTCTCACACATGCAACTAGCTAATCTCTATGCTCTCAGACATCCATATAAATGGCGATTATAGTAGCAGTTTCAAAAATTGACTAGAAATAATTAAAAGATTCTAATTGTTGCTTTATTCTTTTAAGGATATGTATGTCTAGCCCAAAATCCGCAGTTTGTATTTATTTTTCTAAACTGATTGTTATTTAACGTAGCAATGATGAATAAATTCTTTATTGATTAAAATTAATTGTGTAGGAAATCAGGATAAAAAAGTTGCATTAAAAAATGGTTAGGTGTTAGGCATTCAATGGCGCTGATGGCAGCAGTTTCTTGCACATGACTCCAATTGCTACCATTTCATTGAGTTTTCTCAACAAATACCCCGGTAATACCAGATTTTCTTTTTTGTTTAGAAAGTAAAAGATGTGAAGTATTTAGAAATATATTTTTTAATTTCCATACTTATACGTAACATATTTTATTTTCTTATTTTGTTCCGTTTTAAACTACTCCCGGTACAAATAACACGCGATTAAATAAAACTTTAAACATGAATTATTTCAAAATAAATAATACAAGGTAAACTTTTTTTAATCTACGTGACATCGCTCGCTCTAAAATATATTTTAAATTCAATTTTCAAAGTAAAATTCGCTATTTTGGGCAAACATCCTTAAAGCAATAATATTCCATATGTATTCTGAAAGATAGAGATCGATCAATATATTCGAGGACTCCGGGAGTTTCGAAGGTACATATGCTGGATGTGTAACATACGCAAATCACGAAATAGCTGTCGATGCATTGAGGACGTTCGTGCATATACAGACAGATAGATAGAGCGAGAGAGGAAAAAGCGAGAGAACGAAACGATATGGCAAGCAGCGATAACAGAGAAATTCATGTATTAGTATATACGTATTAATGCTCAGCATAATCAGACGAGAGCTCGGGGGCTGGAACAACTATACATCTACATAGAGAGCGAAACAATCGGTGGGACAATTCGATTCCATTACAAGTGATTTCAATCCCCGACACCGGAATTTCCGCGTCGGACCGAGCCTCCGTCCGTCTGTCCTCTGCAGGACAGATTGACACTTCGTATTTCTGTCTCTCATCCCGGATCCACCGATATTCGCCCGACTGTCGAGCAACGCGACGGAGATTCAATTGGCGCGTTTAATCTATCCCGGGGGCCTCCGACGAGGCGAATTCGGGCTTCAGGAATAGCAACAGAGCAAAGAGAAAAATATCTTTCGAGCTTAATAACCTTCCGCTCATGACGTACGAAAACTCCTTTCCGCGCGAGAAAATTTATCGTCCCGGGGAAAGCCAACGATGCGAGAGAGGAAGAGATCGTTTTCCCTCTTGTTCTCGAGGGTTCGGCTCTCGTATTTTCGTTTTTTTTACCTCTCTCGTCCTTCCTCCAAAATCCTTTTTCTTCTCGCCGAAAACTCGTGCTGAGGAAAGTCCGGACAGATATAAAGGACACGAAACGATCTGCCGACGAGCGCAAAGTCGTACAGGAAAAAGCAATGGGGCGGACGTGCCGAGAGCTTGCGCTCCTCTCCGTTTCTCCTCTCTCAAAATTCCAGCGAGAGCCTCAACATGCTTTTTGCTTCCCTTGCCTCTCGTTCCCGAGACCTCTTTTCCATTCGCTGTCCGAGGATCGCTCCTCGGACCATCAGGAACGTCCTCGAGCCTCGCGACTCGTTGGCCAATTTTTAAAAAATCTCTCCGATGTTTTTCTTCTTGTTTGTTACACGGACCTCTCTTGAGAGACTCCGATGGATTCTTTTTTCCTCCCTTTTTTCGAATTGCGATGCTTCACGCTTCCCGTGCGCGCTTTTCCGTCCAGCCCAGTGCCTGGATCGATCGTGTGGCTTTCCCGTGCGGTCGTTGGTACACATGCACGGGGGTGCCAGGCTCCCTCTCCGTCTCTCTCTCTCTCTCTGTCTTTCCCCATACACCTCCGTACCCATAAACCATACCTCTTTTCCCAGCAAAGCAATGGAGGCGAGCTTCAATCTCTTCGCGGACTCTGTACAAGATTCTGCAGCTATTTCGCGTACAAACTTTGTATGGGCATTCCCACATAAAGTGTTTAACATTTTACGTCTTCAGGAACGATCGCGAATTCGGTACTGATAATTTTTTACCGCGAGGAACATCAATCGAGCAAGAATAGTTTGAATTGAATTTTTTTATTATCGTTTAAAACGTAAAAACGTTGATGTTAATTTTATGAAACATTAAAATAAATCTATCGATATCTTTATCCTCTACTTTTTTTTCGGACGAGTTCCGAGAGATTTTTTTCTTCTTATCGGTGCAGTATATAAGAAGTCGATGCACGTACGCGGCGCAGCCAATAAATGATGTCACACGTCACGTGCGTTAGCCCATGGAATGAAAAGGTTCGAGAGACTTTTGCGTCAGCCATTTCAGCGGAAAGTTTCCATGGAAGTTGCACGAGAACATCTCGTCTACACTTTGGAATCGCGAGAGAGAATTCGAGAAATTAGCAGAAAAGATACGGAAAGCCTTTATTCTCTTAGCTCTCGTTATCTCTCCCATTTTGCCGGTATCGTCTTTTTTGCTCGATGAAAATTCGTATAAATTCTCACGGAGAGGTAGATTCTATCAAGAGGAGTAATCTGCCATTCGCTTCTCACACCTTCCATTCTACTTTACTCTCGATAGGAGCCAAGGATTGTCGGATTGTCCCCGACACGAGTGGATCGACCAATCAACGCCTCGCTTTGGATTCATTATAGGAAATTC
Source organism: Cremastinae sp. B BG-2022a (assembly GCA_030522605.1). Classification (NCBI taxonomy): domain Eukaryota; kingdom Metazoa; phylum Arthropoda; class Insecta; order Hymenoptera; family Ichneumonidae; species Cremastinae sp. B BG-2022a. The sequence continues at coordinate 8,350 of JAPYYX010000889.1, forward strand.
CATAATTAATTCACGCCTTTTGACTCGCGAGATTCACAAAAGGAAATCTTTCGAGAATCAGAAACTCCTGTGAACGTCAAAGTTCCAGAAATAATGATCCAAATTATTAAGGGGTTTCGATAGTAAAAATAAGTGTAATGAGAATTTGATGAAATTTGGACAGGATTCTTCTACGAAAAATAAAAATAATGAGAATTTGATGAAATTTGGACAGAATTCTTCTACGAAAAATTTGAGAGTATTTTTTTTAAATTTTCATCCTCATATTGACAGAGTGATTAAACGCTGTGTATATTTTATGGGTCAACGAGCTGACCCAGCGTTTTTCTGCCACTAGATGAAATCAATAAAAAATGCTCTTAATTTAGAATCATATATCTTTTTGTATCAGAATCACAAAAAAAAAATTAAATATATTGAAAAAAAAAATTCTGAATATTACATTTTTTTCATTTCGACAATAGTGCTACGTACCGGTTCAAATTATAGCTATGAAACATCCCGATAACTCCATAAATGCACATAAAAAATTTCATCGTAATCGGTCCAGGAGTTTAGGAGCAAAATTTCACACGTGTAACAGAATTTTATATTATAAAGATTTTTCAATAACGATGTGGATGAAACTGTTGAAAAAATTAAATTCTTAGTTATTTAACGTGTAAAAAGATTCACTTCAACTTCAATTGAAATCTTATCATTTTTCGATCCCTCATGTATTTAACATTTTTGCCTGTATTGTGGTATCAAAATCTCTTAAATGGTATTAACTGGTACCCTGGTGGAAATTTCCTGGTCAGAATTATTTCCTTCATGACAAAAAATTTCAAATGCGCAGGAAATTTGTTTAAATATTATTAATAATATTTAAACAAATTTCCTCCGCATTTGAAATTCTCGGTATTCTCGGTAAAATGTTTAAATATTCTCATTTTTTGTAATTTTTTGAGAGATTGTTACAATATCTGTTTTCAAATCTGATAAATTTATTTCCATCAGGACACATGAAATTATTCTTCTCAATTATCACATTAAAATTCACGTAATCGCAATATATTTATTTATTGTCTATCAACACGTTCTTTAGAGGAAAATATTGAGCTCCACGGGTGTTAATTTTTAGATAAACGTGCCAGTATAGTTTTACGATTACTTGCTCTCTTTTTCGAAGCGCAAGGGTTGGATATTCAAATATAAACACGCTATCTTTGCACCCTCGACCTGGGCATTATTTTGATAAATCTAGATAAATCCCTCTCAGCTCGTCATAAAAACTCTATAAATCCGCTATATTTTTCCATTACGTTGAAAAATCCTTGCAAATTTTTTCTCCGAAAAAAGCAAAAATATTCAAGAATTTTTTTGCACCATTTACCCCACATATATGAACCTCGCATAATTCTATAAATTTCAAGTATAGCTTAAAAATAAAATCTATACAATGAAATACGTTTCAAATCACGTATAACCTTTATCGGTAAACCTGGAAAATATCTTTGTCTCGAAAAATCAAGTACTCGGGATATGATTTCTTGGAGCGATTCCGCCTTGGATGTGACAAAATGGAATAAAAAGAAGGGACGTCGAGAGTCCTTTGTGTCTCGAGAGTCGAAGGCTGATGCAATTTTCGCTATACGAGCCGCATGCGAATAAGCTTTCTTTATGGTTTTTTTTCTTGATTTTTTTTTTTCGAAAAAAGAAAAACTGGCTGACAGACTCGTGGCTGCCGGTGAGCTGCAAATTTGGCGTGAGAGACACGCGTGTGCGTGCATAACTCGCGATGGCCCTTGAGAAGGCTAGAACGACGGGGAACGGGAGCGAAGAGGACGGAGAACGCGAGACAGAGCTCGAAGAGGATAAAAAAATAGAAAGTAGGTATGAGATGCGGAAAGAACGGAGACGAGGCAAGTCGTCGCGGGAGGGGGTAATTGAGACCCTGGTAAAAGCGGCTGATGTAAGACTCGTCGATTCTTGACTCGACACCATCAAGATATACGTCTATAGACATCTACATGAGCTCTCCTTTCGTCGTCATTATCTCTCTGCACACTCACTCGAAATAATAATGGAAAAAAGAACACGTGGAATGCCTTCAGATTTTTTTTTTCGTTTTCAAAATAATCAGCAACTTCCGTAACGAGGAAAAGTGTCTGAAATTTCTGAGATATGCAGCGATGCAAATTGCAATTATACGTGTTAGATCGGTACCAAAAAAAGTCCTGCGAAATGTTCCAGGAAGTGTAGAACATTTGATAATTAGTTCTGGAGCGAAATCATATGTTACAGTTCATTTGTTTTTTTTTATAATAAGAATTTTGTTATTTGTAATAATTTATTGAAATCGTAGAATTGAAATTACACGTTACAGCTAACTTGATTTTTCTTAATAAAAATATTGCTATTTGTAATAATTTATTGAAATCATAGAGTTAAAATTACACGCTACAGTTGATTTGATTTTTTATAATAAAAATATTGTTATTTGTAACACTTTATTGAAATCATAGAATTAAAATCATATGTTACAGTTGATTTGATTTTTTATAATAAAAATATTGCTATTTGTAATAATTTATTCAAATAATAGAATTGACATAATACGTTACAGTTGATTTTTTTTTAAAATAAAAATATTACTATTTGTAATAATTTAATTTAATCATAGAATTGAAATCACACTTTTTACAATTGATTTTATCTTTTATAATGAAAACATTGTTATTTGTAATAATTTATTGAAATCGTAGAATTGAAATCATACGTTACATTTGATTTTTTTATAAACAAAATATTATTTGTAATAATCTATGTGCTTGAAGTTTATTTTTATTTTTTTGATTGAAAAATAGGAAATCGTCGTATTCACCATAAAAAACTTGACGCATGCGAGAAAGAAATTCATCAAGCACAAAGTCTCATTTCTCATATTGAGCCAAAAATCCAATTTCGTCCTTTCGAATTCTAAAGAATTTTTAACGAGCGCGCTGTACGGAAGCTGATCCATTTTTCGAGGACTCTCGGTCACAAAAATTAGGACCAACACGACGCTCGATTTTCCCTGAAAATTTTTCGTCAGCAGAGAAGAGAAGCAATAAGTATCGAAAATTGCCAGCGGAAATCAACGCTTCGTCACTTCAAAAAAAAAATATTACACCCACAAGAAAAATATTTTGAAAAAATCGAGCAATAAAAAAATAACAAAAAATAACGTTTTATTTGGCTGTCGATTTCGCGAGTACTTCCTGCTTTACTCGAATCGTCTTCGCAATCCGAATAATGCAAGAATTTTTCTGGAATCGGTAACAGTAGCGACATTATCCAGACGTACAGACAAGAGGAAAAAATAATTGGTATCGTTCGTAAAAAAATTACTCGAGAAAGAGAGCAGAAGGGACGAAGACAGAATAATGTCTGGTGTCTGCTCGTCCGAATAGGAACGAAAATGTATGTACACGTTAATGGAGAGCAAGGCTCTTGGGCTCTACTTTTTCTTCCGCGGAGAGAGCACGAGGTCGTGGTCGTTTGAGAAGACGCTCGGGGGAAGCAATTTTCTCGATGGTACACAGGCTATATGCGAAACTCTTTTTCGTCGAGAAGAGCCCTGGAGCGCATTCACCGGGTCCGCGGAGTTCGCGTTTTCCACCCTGCCTTTCCCTCAGCTCGCCTCAAATTACGTTTAACCGGAGGTAGACATAGGAGAGCTCTCCTCGCTTTTCGTAATCAAAAGGAAAAGACAATATGACCGAGAGATGCGAAAAAAAAACGAAGAGACGGAAACGGAGCGAACGAGACGAATCCTTATCTGCGCGGGTACACATTTTTTGTCATTCAACTCCAATGTCTCTGTGTATCATTAAAATTTTTCATGAATGTAAGACGCGAGATAACGAAATTTTAAAATTATACACGAACCCCCTTGTAAAAAATTGAAAAATCGTGGTCAACGTTCAAGTGTATTAAACTTTGCCCTCCGTAATGTCGATCGTAATCCGTCGTCGGAGGCGCTTAGCCGAGCGCAAGATAATCGCTCGCGTTAAAACGTCAACGAGGCCCTCGGTGAAAGGAGAACGCGACTGCCAATATTATTCAGGAAAAATATAATAATTCACGCATCTATCGGCGTATTATGCACGTAGAAATATCTTGGGCTCACCGAGTCTATAATTAAGAAGTATTACTCCGGGACGATTGAGCCTGCTTTGAGAATAAAAAGAATTTTTTGCGTATTAAAAAAATGATTTTTAATAATATAACGACGCTGAGCTGCAGACTCGGGTGACGCAATTTTAAAACGCTGGGAAAATAAATAATTCAGTTAACTCTCTATATTTATGAGGAATTATGTGATATCGATTCCTATCAGGAGATAACGGAGCGTTACGAATCGTGAAAATTATTTCTGTTCAAATCATAAACAGCGATCCAAACTATTTTTTTATATTTACTTAAAAAAAAAAAAATTTCTCAATTTTTTGCTTATTTAATATTTTCGTATTTTTTTTCAACGACCATTGCAATTAGAAACCATAAATCATAAAATTATTGGTATTTCTTGTCTTTGGTAAAAGTTGAACTCGACTCTTGCTTTTTCATGCGGCGAAATTCCGCAAACGATTTTCCGCCGTCACGGAAGTAGCGAGAGATTCGAACGGGGGATTTTCTGTACACGGTTAATCGAGATTCTTGATGCCATTTTAATGTCAAGTCTGATAGCGAACGAAAGAAAGAGAGAGAGAAAAAGTAAAACACAGTGCATCCGTGGATGGACCCGAAGCCAAAGACCTGTTAGGCAACCGCGCTTGTTCCACTTACTATACGAAAGATGGCGCGAAAAAGTCTCAACATTTTTCTTCCATCTTTTTTTTTTCCACCAAATCGGGTACAAACTACGAGTCCACGCGTCTGATTAATTCAGCAATAAAATTTTTATTCAATTTTTTCTGTATTTGTACGTAAATCGAGTTTTTCAATCAATTTCGAATATAAATAAACATTCAAAATGATTAAAAATTGTAAACAAATAAAAAATTCTAAATAAATAAAAATTTATTGACGTTTCGCGACTGTTATCGCTCGGAGAACGTGACGAGGTTCGAGCAAAACGCGAAAGATATTTCGTCCATTCAGGAGAATTTGAGGAAGAGATGAGCAGCGCGGAAACTCGAGAAGCGTGAATAAAACGCTCGTGAAAAATGATCGCCCAGTAGGACTTTCAACTGCGCGGACTCGAGAGTTGATACCGACATTTATACCGTGCATATCTTATCTTCGAGACTTTTTTTTGCGAATTTCACTTTCGGAATCACGAACAAAAAACATATCTCGCGATAACTTTTATGAAATTAGCGGGAATCGAGTTACAAGCTCTCTCATTCGATATTCGCAATTTCACTCTCTCTGTACAAAAATATAAAAAAAATTTTAAAATAAGAAAAATCGTCCTCTGTCACTTACTTTTGTGTCTTGAGAATATTCGAAGTTTCTTGAAGAAAGGCATGACGTTTGTTTTCGTTATTAATGTCTCCAAGTTATTTCCACACGTTTATTTTCCTCCTTTCGGGACTCCGAGCAAAACGCGAGCTCTCGGTCTCGAGAGAAAAACCGAGTTCCGGTGAGATCGGCGTTACCAAATTGAAAATCGATATATCGACGAGGTCAGTCGCGAATAAGAAGCGATATAAACATACCAGGAAAAATGGAATCACGTAAAAAAATAAAAAAGAGAATAAAAAAAGTCTCTCGCGGTTATCGCTGAGCGGTGCTCTTATTGCGTGAAGATCGAGAAGTGCGGCAGCGCTATCGAACGAGTCAAAGCGAAGTGATTTTCTCCCTTCCAGCGTTCTCTCGTCCCTCTCTCGCTCTCTCATCCTTCCACGCGTCCGGTAGAGAACACACTTTTTCCACTGCAAACACAAATGAATAAAATTTAAATATAATAAACAAAATTTAAAAAAATCTCAAGCTCAATAAAAAAATTTTTTTTTTAAGAGAAAAAATAATTTAACGAGTCCGAGGATCGAATCTCGAGAATTGATTTCCGATACAGCGTTATTATAATTTTCTCGTTATCCTGTTGATGCCAGAGAGCAAAGGGTAAAAGTACAGGAGTATCGGGAAGAAAGAAACGCGGTGGAAGAAAATGGTCGGGGTCTCGGCTTACGCGGATAATTGGCGAGAAAACTCAATTGGGTCGTGGGTTTCTCCGGGAAAACTTAGTTGTAGGTGAGTTGAGGCGTATCCTCGGGGTAAAGGTTCGTGGTTTTCTGTATACGAATCCCGTGCTTGTACCCTCGAACACAGCGGGACGCTGGTAAATCCGTGTGCGTTCGAGCTATTGCTGGCCGGTATCCAGCGCTTCTCGCCGATGAAACCGCCCGGAGGTTCCTCCCGACAGTGCCCAAGAGGATAAAACGCTTCTTTCGCGCACGCTTTTCGATCCTCATCGGGCTCATATTTTCCTCCAGCACGAAAATTCGAGAGTCGAACCGCAATTTGACGATTCGAAGAAAATTGCGAAACTTCAATTTCAGATAAGAAAACACAATAATAATAAAAACGCGAAATAAAAAAAAAATGATAAGAGCGCGCCTCAGTTTTTTCGCGAGAGAAAATGGAAGAAAAACGAAGTTTCGAATTTTTATCGAAAATCGGGAAATTCTGATCACGCGCGTTTCAGCTGGCTCGTCTTTATCCCGTTTCCTGATCGCATTTGAGTCCCCGGGTCCTGCGATAAACGCTGTAAAGATTTCATTACGGAACGCTCCTGGGTCGAAGAAAAAAGAAATTTGTTGTTCCGCAATCGTGGCGTATGGAAATGATCCGTATTCGAGTCGCGTTCGAGCTTTTTTTCACTTTTTTTTTTTCATCGTGTTCCCTTGAGTTTTCCATCAAAAGACGAGCTCTCCGTCCCGATCTGCAGAATTTGAATCTCAATTTTAGGACGTCGAGGCGATTTCGTATGTGCTCCGACGTATATCGCGGATTTTTTTTTTATTTCATTTTTTCATAATACCCGACGAGAGATGGGAAAAGTGAAAAAAGTGAAAAAAAGGCGACTCTGAATGGAATTAGCTCGGGAGAGTTTCGTTAGCTTCCCCCGAGAGAGAATGCCCAAAAGGGGAAAAAATGGAAGAGCGAAGGTGGAAGCGAGCTTTCACATCTGCGACAAGCTCCAGGGATCAGCGAGATTTAATAACCGGTGAGAGAGAGGGTGGGGGAGGGGGTGAAACATTGAGAAGGAGAGAAGAATATTTTTTTGTCTTTTTTTTCCATCGCCCTTTCTTTATTCCTCATTCACCTCACTTCTCGTCTCTTTATCTCTCTCCGTGTGCAGTCGGATAACAGCCTGATGCGCACTCAAAAAGTTTCAACAAAATTTAATATCATCTTTTATTCAACCGGCTTGAATATAAAACACACTCGGATACTTTAATTAGACGGGAAAACACAAAACTCGGTGAAACTTTGGCCGCTCGCTCTCTGTTATTAATTAAGATATCGAAGTGCGGAATGGAAATAAGAAAAACGAGAAAACAAAGATCCACTCGAATAGTTATAATTAGAGACAGCTATTTCTGAATTCGTCGAACTTTGACACGAACCTCTCGCTCTTCTTCGTCACTTGTAATCTCGTAATCCCGCGAGACTCGGATTATTTTATTTACGCAGCGTTTGCAGTAAAACTCTTCTTAGTTCGGTGTATGAACGCACACATTTTTCTAGCTTTTTAAATGATTTAAAAAATTGTAAAATACCCAAATGAAAGTAAAAATTGTTCAAACTTTTGAAGTTTTTGTAAATAATTGTAAAATTTATTAAATGTAAAAAATATTCAAACATTTGCAGTGAAAATAATTGTAAAATATAAAATGTAAAATGTTTCGATAACTTTTCAAGTTATCGAAAATAATTGTAAAATATAGAACAAGGGAGGCAAAATGGGGTACCCCAAAAATTTGGTGAAAATTTGCAATATTTCAAAATTTGGTAAGATTTAATATCAAATAGTCTTTTCTTTGCTAAGAACATTATATTTGGTAATTTGAAAACACATTTAAACAAAAATTAAAATTGACAATTAATCAACATAGCAAGTAGAAAAAGATCAATTACTTTAGTAATAAGACATATTTAAATTTAATTTTAAATAAATCATGAATTAATTATTCGAAACACGACGACAAAACTAATAATAAAATTTAAAAAATTTCTTACTTTTTGCAGGGTCACCTCATTTTGCCCGCCAAAAAAATTCTTTTTTTCTCTTGGCAGCGGACAAATTTCTTTCTTTCCTTTAATTGTGATTAAAAAAACAAAAGATTCAGCATATTTAAAACTTTGGAATCGTAAAATTTTCTTAAGTACCTCATTTTGTAAAAAAAATTCAAATATTAGTAGTTATTGAAAAAATTGTAAAATATGCGAATGTTAAAAATTTGCAAACATTTGCAGTTATTGAAAATAATTGTAAAATAGGGGAAGGGGGGCAAAGTGGGCCCCCCTCAAAATTTCATTGTCCATACATTTTTTAGGGCAAAATCTGCTCTCAAAATTGTTGACACTCAAAGTGTTTAGGAGGTAAAATAGGCTGTCGAGACTTTGAAAACTAACAAATATTTTTGCGCCAAACGTGTTAGTAAAATTTTAGTTTTATAGAAACGGTTAAAAAATTACATATGATGAAGGATAAACTAGGTAATGAGATCAACAGCATTATTTATTACATTTTTTTTTTAAACAATTTCCTCTATAGAAACAAAAATTATCAAAATATACAAGAGTAAGTTATTAAATAATTAATTATTCCAACAAATTATCAAATTGTATGAAAGTAAATGAAATCTAGTTATTACTCCAATCTATTTACAACCATCACACGTGTATTTACGAATTTTTGAAACCAAATACTTTGGCGTGAAAATTCGATTATTTCGAATTCAGTGAATAGTAATTCAACAAAAAAACTTTGACTTGAGTAGTTATAACGTCCACATTGTTACTACCAACTCTTTTTTGTACCAAATACATAATAAAAAAATCGAAACATAAAATGAGTGAAAAACATATTGAGTTTTTTAGGACTCCCATTTTATCCCACATTTCTCGATTTTTGAATTTTGATAAAATTAGAAAATTAACTCCATAAATCCAACAGAACGCCAAACAAAAGTAAAATAAGCTAAAAAACTCAAATTATTAAATTTTTCCTTAAGGGGCCCATTTTGCCCCCCCCCCCCCCCGGTCAGTTATTGAAAATAATGTAAAAAATGAGAATAAGAATGTAAAAAATTTTCAAACATTTGCAGTTATTGAAAATAATTGTAAAATAATAATGTAAAAAACTTTCATACTTTTGCAGTTGTTGAGACTAACTGTAAAATACGTAAATACATGAATGTAAAAAAGTTTCAAAACTTTCCAGTTATCGGAAAATGAAAAAAAATTCGAAAAAATATGAGCAGCATCTTCATTTTATTTCCACAGACAATGGATTCTCCGTTGATAGATCGTACAAAAGTGAATCAATGGGAGTTTCGCATGAGGAAATCAAATTCGCCGTTTCGCGAGCGATCCCATCTCATCCAATAACCTACGAGGCAAGCGTGAACGAGAAAAAGATGTAAAAATAGTGAGGAATTGCCATTTCTGCGCATCGTACATAACGTATCGAGCACATAAATTGTTTACCAATTGAAAAAAAGGAGAACCCGTATAAGGGAAGCATCGACTCACCGTAGAATCGAATCGTCTTTTTTATCTCATGTGTCCGTAGGGAAATAAAAATTCATAAAAGGGATTGACATTTTTTTGTTCACCGATATTCGATCGCCACCGATAAAACTTTACGTGAATCCAAAAAAAAAATCAAAAAAATTTCATTTCGATCTCTGATTACAATCGAGTTTCTCAATGCTGATCCGTTTTAAACTTTATCAAAAAAAATTCTTTTACAATTTTTCACCCTTTTTATGAAAGGGTTTTCCGAATGGAATAAAATCCATGAAAAAAAGCTCTGGAATTTCGACGTAAATTCCATTTTTATCGTACAAGTTTCGTTTCGAGGTAAAATGGTTATGCAGTTGGACTGTCGAGGTTCGCAAAGTGATATACGGTGGACCTATTTCCCCAGCTGGATTTAATAAACCGCGGCCGCAGTATCTCATCGCAGCAGGGTGGAAAAGCGCGTCCTTCCTCGCCGCTCTCTCGTATTCCGTATATCCGGCCGGGAAGATTACCGGGAGTCTCCGCGAAACACGTACGCTCGTACAAAATTGCAGGGAGCGATTCCGGTACGACAAACCTCGAGGGGATTTTACGTTAAATGCAGTGAAAAACGGAAGCATCGAACGGCAAGGCGATTACTCTCCTTCCAAATGCGCACGATCTCAGGAGACGCGTCGAAAAATATTGATCGAGATTTCTATATTAAAAATTCTCAAAATAATCCGAGCCTCGACTCATTTTATCCTAAGAACAATATTTTGTTACACCTTTTATGAAATTTTTTTATTTATCGCTCTGTACAGTTTTTACTACAAATTTATTAATAATTAATAATACAATTACAATAGATATTTATCCCTCTCTTATTTTCAATTCATTCAAATAAAGATTTTTTTTTTCGAATCCATGCCCCAACGTCGCTTTTCGACTCGTTTCTATTTTTTCGATTCTTTTCTACGAGAAACGATTTTTTTTTTGCGAAATTTAATTATGCATCGATTTTTTAACATCTGCGAACGGGATTATTTTCAATCATAGCCTGATTTTTATTCGTTACGACTATACAATCTTCAGCGGGAGAAAAATCATTGAGGAGAATGACAAAAAGGAAATTCTACAGTCTCGTTAAAACTGCGCAAAACTATTGGCAGAAGTGGAAATGCTTTTAGTCGCGAGCTTTTGAAAAATTCGCTCGACGGCGGAATTGTTTTTCTATGGATGTACCAATTTCGCGAAAAGTCGCGAATTCTACAAATTTACGGTCGCCGATAGTCATGAATTATTCCCCCTGTACAAAGAGATGAAATAATAAATTAAACCGGATATCCGGTCGCGCACCGAGACCGTGGCCACAAACTTATTCCACATCGCTGGAAAGTTTCGGCCCGCATTCAATACTGAGAAACTTTTTCGCACCAAGCAACAAGCTTTTCGACAAGAATAAAATTTATTTTCACGAAATGTTTCTCGTGCTAAAAATTTTCTATCGCATGGTTTTTTTAAATCGATTATACAACGAAGTACACGAAACTCCTATGCGGTAATTTTTCATTTCATTCTCACCGGAATTGTCATCCCCGCAAAAAAATTCTTCTCCGTCAAGCGCGAGTCTCTGGTGCATCGCGAGAGAGACAAATCAAGTGAAAAGCGGAGAAAGCACGTTCGGAAATTTTTATTTTACACTCGAATAATAATTTTATATGAACGAAAGTGTACGAATCTTGAATCCGATCGTTCGAGTACGACTTTTTTTATAATTTCGAAATGCACCGGAGACGCAATCTTAAATACAACTTCGTAGTTGGCGAAATGACTAATAATAATTTGTTTTCCTCATCCTCTTTCCTTAATCGACTAAATTGTATCTTCATACATTTATATATTTATAATATATGTATAAACATAATACATAAAACGTTTCGCGTTTTACATTCGTCGTCGATACGCCTTGTTACGTAATCATAACTTGCTGACTAAGCATTACAATTAGTAAATGTACAATGTGTGTTTAATGCTACGTCTTGTGTCACATTTTCGCGTCATCGTTGCTGTTGAATTAATTGCGAGCTCCCTCAGAGAACAAACAAAATAAACAAAAGCTTCCCAGCTTCGCATCCCATTCGGTAGCTCATACGTTTCGTCTTGACGATCGGTGAACATGTACGTGTACACATTATTTTGCCCTCACGTTTCGGCTGCAGAATCGCTTTAGCGGTAATCAACGTGAATGCAAAATTACAAGTTCCCCTGGCCTTCGATCATACAAATTTCACAATACACGCGAAGTTTATATTTTTGTGACTCTACGAAATGTTTTGTTGACATTGGACATCGTTGCTCAACCACACTTGATGCTTTTTTGGTTTATTTGAGATTTGCTTTTTTTTCCTTTTGCGAGAACTTTCACATTCTCTCTTCGATTATACGCATGTTTTATCGTAGATTATATTGATCGAGAGATAATAATAGCGCACGCCCGTCTCTTATCATCAAGCGATTGTTTTTTGCTTTGTCTATAAGTTAATGTACTCGTTAAATCCATTATGAACGATTAAAATGATCGAGATATCTTTTTGAAAGCAAACACTTCATTACTCGCTCTCTCTCTTCCATGCACGCATCTCTATGTATTTGCGGAATGTATCAAACAGATATTCATACTTCTCGATATTCCACAGTGTAAAACTCGAAATTTCGAATTACAGCGAAAAATGAACGATTTTTGTACACTTTGCCACCCAATATCGTATTTCGAGATTCATCTTATTTTTTCTTGTAATAATTTTACTCTCATTACTGCTCTTATCCATCCTGCTGTGCGTTTCCCATATGGTGTATACGTTTAATAATTGTCTAAAGAAAAGTTGTAAATTTAGCTGGAAGATACCAGAGTCGTCGAAGGCGATTTTCTCATTTTTTTTCTTTCAGTTTTTTCCACGTCAATGAGAGAACGTTGAATTATTTAGGAAGCAGTTGTGGCGGTTGGCACAAACGACACGGGTCACGCGAAACTCGACTCCTGCTCGCCCCAGCCCTCGCTGTCGCACTCGCTCTCGGATGCTGAATCACTGTCGCTGAATTCAACGGCGACGCGCCTTGCCAGGATCGAAGCTACATCGTTCAAAACGTTTACTCGCTCGCCCTCTTTCTGCTCGATTTTTTCGACCTTCCGCAATTTTATGCCTATTTAAAAAAGAAAAGAATATTTTTTTATCCACTCCATACTGACTTATCAATAATAAGATTCGAGAAAAAAAATTACCGTCTCTGATGGCCTTCAGCAGATCGTTGCGAGGATCGACGATCGGTATGTTCGGATTCTGTCCTTTCCTCAGCTGACCCTCGATAGAATGCTTGACTGGCTTGAGCTTCGGTGGGTTCGTGGCGATCATTTTGGCGATGTCGCCGTTCGTCAACGGCATCGGGGGTGTTGGTCCGTTTGCTATCGGAAGAGGAGGAGGAGGAGGTGGTGGCGGTGGAATGTTGGAAGGTGGAGATATCGGTCTTTGGGGTATTGGATCAGGAGTTGGTGGCGGGGGCGGAAGATCCTGCGGAGCCGGATCGGGCTCGTCGACGCCCATGGGAATCGTGTGATTCGGAGGAGTCGGTGTAGAATGATGACTGGGCAACGGACTGTTCGAACGACTTCCGTTCCTATTCAGCAAATGAGATGGGATGGTACCTGCAATATTTTAACGAAAAAATACAGTGTGATTCGAAGGAAACAAAGGAATGAAAAATCGTGACAAAGAAGAATTGGCGACCAGCTTCCGATATGGTTTTCCATACGAGGCTCTACATAAAAGTCGATTTTTTCTATTTTCACGTTATCCGTACCGTTCATCGGCGGCGACGATATGATTTCGCCCGGAGGAGGAGGCGGTGGTGGAAGCGTGTCCCGTCCCGTACTCATCGATCTTCCCCTCGTGGGCGTGTTATTCGCCGAGGCGATCGTCGGAGTCGAGTTGCTGGAAGCGTTGCTCGGTGGCGCCGGTGGTGGCTGCGACGGTCTCGACCGTCCACCGCGACTCGGCGTACTCTGTCCTCCCGGACTCTGGTACGTCTCGCTTCCCGGTTGGCCCTGTCCCGGGGCGTAGTGCGAACTGTACAGACTACCGTCGTCATAACCCTGAGCAGCGTAATTATCAGCCCTTGAAAAAGAAAATGAAAAATTAATGTTTATTTTATTATTGTTTATGTACATTCAACGATTTATGTAAATCAATTCAATAAAGAGATTTTCATACCTGTAATGATCAGAAGTTGGTGGACTGTAGAGATGTTGCTCCTCGGAAGGATAACTTCGTCTCAACTCGATGCTATTTGGCCTCGGGGGTCTGGGCTCGGTCATCACCATTCCTAGCAACGACTCATCCGGGATGGCGTGGGGAGCTCGGTACTGAACACCCTGGCTGGGCATAATGTACTCTCCGTGACCGACCGCCAATTGTCTCTGTCTCTCCCTCGTATTGTGAGGTTGTCTCACGCGCCTCTTGTGCCTTCCGCCTCCTCCGCTGCCACCCTCATTCCGAGGCCTGTGCGGCTATATATACGGAAAGCAAAATAATAATGAAAAACTCATCCCTGATTGCAGCTGCGAGACTCAGTGGTTAAATGAGGTGCATTAAAAGGCAAGCGAAAATTCGAATTCGAATGATTATGACACTGGAAAAAAAATCGTTCTCTCCTCTCCATGAATTTTTCTTTTCATGAGCGTTTTCTCTGCCGAGACACGACTCGGTGGTTTCCTAGCGTCGAGTCTACGTTTTTTTTTTATTTCAAGCGAGCTATTGAGAGCAAGCTCTAACAGCGCCAAGTGGAGATTGGTTAATGAGTGGAAAGAAAAATTCACACACGCTGGCACACGCACTCGCATGAGTTTCTGACACTGTGGATGCGTGAATGAACGACGTGGCGAGAGATTTTAAGATTAATAAATATGATCGGTATGCAGACATTTTTACAGGGCAAAATGGGCTCGAGGTGACAGGGTTCTTGTAATATCAAGAGTAATATAGATACAAGATAGAGATCCTTTTATATTATGTACGTGTGTTTATGTGTGTTTATGTGCGTGTAGAGAAAAATATGGAGGAAAAAAAACGAGATAACTACAAAGATCCAAACCATCGACTTGCCTCTCTGAACGGTTCGGCATATTCAGACTCGGTCTATAACCAAGGGGACAGTATTCGCAGTTAGAATTATTCGTGTATCGTAACAAGAGTTTAATCTTATTAAAAATATCTCTAGAGCTATCTTAAATCTTGGACGATCGTTCGATCGGCACGTTGAGGAACTTGAGATTATAATAAAACGTTCCAAAACGCGATGATAGAAACGAAGACACTTATGGATCTTGGGAATCGACGTGTTTACCTTTTTCCCTCGATCGTGAAGTTTCTTCTCGGTGACGGTTCGCATCTCTTGACTCCAGAGCTCAAAGAAGTAATTCGGATCCGTGTAGAACTTGAGACCATCCTTACCGTCCTCCCTGTAATTCATTGATATTTAATATTCAACATTTACACTGTTTGCTCAAACGTTTAGCAATTTTTACTCCAGTTACCTGTAAATATTGAGCTTATCCAAGGGCGGGGGCGTGTCGCATTGCTGATAAGTCTCGAGCATGGCCGTTGGCATCGTGTCCCGAGAAACTACTTGCTGATCGAATATCACCGAACTCTTGAAGGCTTTCCGCATGTGGATGTCTTGCAGTGAAACTACGAATTTAAAAAGTTCAATTAATGTCTTTGTATTTCGAACAAACATGAAATTAAAAATTAGGCAATTGTTCAGAAAATGGTATTATACTAAAAATCGATGGTTTTGAAATATGTTGCAGAGGACATCGTCCTGATCAATTTTTCTGAACATTTACCAAAAATTATAATATCTAAAATAGTTTAAGGTATTACTATCGCTAAGTGCCGTATAAACGTGAGGCAGGGCCCCTTTTTGCAATTTTTGGGAAATTAATTTTGATAAATTTTAAGATTTTCGTCGATAAAAAAGAAGTAAATATGGTGGGTATATTTTACGAAATTTCCGCGTTATCATATTGCGAACCTTCAAAATTCTCTCATTGAAATAAGTGTATGATTTTCACTAAATAATTTTTTTCTCCAAAACTAGTCGGTAGACCAAGCTCATTTTTTTCTGAATATTCTTTGCATGCCACTCTAACATCTCCTTTTTTCTATGAAAATGGCAAATTCCGTTTTTGAGTTATTTTGGAAAACGTATTTTTTCACCCCGTTTAACGCGCATTTAAATGGAAGAATCACAAAACTTCAAACTCGAATAACTAAAAAACTAAGCGGTAGAATTACTTTTTTCTTTTTTCAATCGATTTGTAAATTTTGCATTCAAAACATATATTTTTTTCAAAATTTTCGTAAATTAACAATGTTAATGATAGTAATACCTTAAAAATTAATACATTTAAAAGTGTATTTATTCTGTTATAAAAGAATTGTCTCGAGATCGACGAATTAAAAAAATTTTTTAAAACTGAAAATTATCGTTTGAAAAAAATATTTTACCTTCCTCGACATTGCTGTCGAGCTGGGTGACTTTGACAGCGAGCCTGTCTATTCTCGCTTGTAGAGAATTCGCCCGATCGCTGAGAGTAACAGCCTCCCGAGCGAGCTCGCCGAAAAGATCCTCAGCGTGCCTGGACAAGCTGGACAATTGTCTTATCGTGTTTGCTAAGGTACCGTTCGTCGCGGCTTCCAATTCCGAAGGTAGTGGAAATGCCTCTGGTATCGTGCCACGTGCTACGTGCACGGGTTCGACGAGCCTCTTTGGAAGTGGCATTTTTTCCTCGGTTCCACGGGCCTCTGCGCCCGGAGCTCGATTTTCCCAAAATCACTCACCGTTCTCTCGAAACCTGCAAAATTGAATAATAATAACAAATTGTTCATTTACACAAAACATTGTAATAATAAATTATCCAAAATCTGTCAAAATGTTCGTTTTAATTTGATTTTTAATTAATTTATTTTTATTATAAATTATAAAATTATTGAATAATTAAATTCATTTAATATAAAATCTGAGAGACGAAAAAACGCATTTCAACGTCAAAAATGCAAAAAATTTATGATTCTATACTGAGCTTGAGACTTCAAAAGATTTTTCACATTGTCTGTACATACTTGCTACAGAGAAATTTATGATCTCACGTGACTGACGAACGTAACGAGAATATAAATTTGATATTAAATTCCATCCTAGTGCGTGGGATGAATTTAAAATACTTCATCTGTGGAAGTTCCATCACAAAATTTAATGAAAATTTACATTCAAAATATTAATTTTTGTATTAAAAAGCTTTTTATCGTAAAAAAATTATTCTAAAAATTTTTAGAATATTCCTGAATGAGAGGAAGCGAGGAAAGCCGCATTTCCCGTGAGTAATCTGTGATAACCTCGGAAAAGAACGTGCGTTGGCATTTAAAAATAAATGCCCACCACGAGTTTTTGGGAGCCCGGAGAGAAAAATGTCGAATCTATTTGGGCGTTCTATTCTTAGCCAGAATGGAAAAGGTTGACCCGTTATCACCCGTTGAACCCCAGAGATGTATATTTTATCTTTTAAATGTATTATCGGTCGATAAATTGAAAAAAAACGAGTAAAACTAATTTTCCGTAATAAAATCAATGAAAATAAAGATAAAAAGGAAAAATACCAGAAAAAAAAGTATACGAATGATGGAATAGTAGAAAGAATATCGATGATTCAATTTTTCATGATGCAAGTAATAAAAAACTAGGAAAAATACGAATGGATTTAAATTCTTTTCTTCTGCGCTCGAGAGTAGCGAATTTGCAATGCGGTAATATCGTGTACGAGCCGGAGCTGTGTTTCCTGTAACCCCCTCGGTAATCCCATTGGCCTCAATTAGTACGAACGTCCTCTTCCCCCGGAGCTCCCGGCTCCCTTATCGTGGGACAGCGAACAAGGTCGAAAGCGAAGAAGAAAAAAAAAGCTTTTTCCTACGCTTATCCAACGAGTAAGGTAATCCTTCTGGTTCTCCGATACGTCACAATAAAAAGGAGACGTTCGACAAGCGTAATAAACGGAAGCCCTCGATTAAACGGGGCTTCGAAGCTCGTTCGAAAATCAAGAGAAACGAGAATTAAGCGAATGTGAAAAATAGAAGAAATCGTGACAAAATAAAATAAATAAAAATTTAATAATTTTTCATAAAATGGAATAAACAGTTTATTATAATTTTTTTTTAGATTTTTTTTTAAAGCTTGGGCAGTTAGCGGATATAATTGTACAGAGGAATCGATCGTCTCGTATCGGGCGGTGTGTTATTATCGAGGGAATTCGAGAGCGAGTGAAAAAACGCGTGAGTCATCTGAGAGGAGGAGCGAGTGGTGTGCAGCGAGCAAGCGAGGGAAGCCTCCTTCCTCTTTCTCGAGTCCTCCATCGACCTCACCGCAACTCCCATCTGCATTTAATGCAGAGTCTCCCACGCGCTCACCGCCCGGGGCAATTTGTCGGTCGTCTCTCTCTCCCGCGGCTCGCACCGACCGAGGCGTTGAATGGAAACGATATCGCGTTAAAGGGGAGATTGATATTTCTAGAAGCTAACGAAGCGCTGAGCTTGCGAATATCAAACGAAACCGGATGAAAAAGTTTCGCTCTCCACTAATTTTCCAACATTTTATCACCGTCACCATTTTTTCTCACTACTTTTTCTCATTTTGTGGGATTTCAAGTCAGAATTTTGACGTAGCTTTTACATCGTAACATTGACAGAACATTTACTTATAGATTTTTTAAGGAAGTTCTTACGTATCTGGCGTTGAAATTATTTTTAGCGATTTATAAATTAAATTTGGCTTATAACGAGACAAATATAGTACGCGACTTTTGCTGAAATTTGTACGACATTGACCGTCTAGAAGTTGAGATAATGATTTTTGAAAATCGCAAAACTTTTTGTAATAACTCATAAGAACTCGTGTTAAGGAGGTTCTTGCGTGTCCCATCTTATATAAAAATTATTTCTAAAGATTTCTAAATGAAATTTGGCTTATAGCGAGACAAATTTAATATGCGACTCTGGCTGAAATTTGTACGAGATTGACCGTCTAAAATTTGAAATATTAATTCTTGAAAATCGCAATTTTTTATAATAATTCATAAAAGCTTATGTTAAAAGGTGTGATTTTGTACAATTAATATCACGATTTCTATACGGTAAAGCTTCTAGAAATATTGCGCACTGTCCAATATAATGTCAAAGATAGTCAACGCCAATTTTCACCGAATCATCGTTAAAATAATTTCGTTTGATGAAATTTGCCTTTACTTTACACGTTCAGTTGTTGTTTTGAGTCACAAGTTCCGCAAGAATACCTTTAACTGTTTCAAATGTGTTTGCTGGGATATTTAGTAAAAATTAATGTTCTATTATTTTCTATTATGACTGAGAAATTGTTTCGAGATCTCTTTGTTTTCATATTTACGTTTCGCGTATTTTTCACACCGGGTAAGAACCGAGGAAGAGATATTCAGAAGTGAATGGTTTCTCGTTCACCTTCGTCGTTTCTCCATGGCTTGTGAATTCTGCTCTTTCGAAATGTGCTCTTGCAAAGGCTAAATAATGTATCTGCGCCTGAAAGGTCACCATTACGCTCGAGTACGCGAAATTCATTCTACGGTTGTACGACACGTATACGACCCTTTAAATTCAGCACGATACACAGAAAATTGAAAAAATTAAAGCGATATCTCCATTATTTTAGGAGTTAAAATCTGTATTCGAAGTTCTAGTGAGAAATTTTTTCGATCTTCAAATTTCGATAATTCGTCTAGTGAAATTACAAAAACTCGCATAAAATAACATTTTTGAGGTTCGTTGATAAGTTTCCCGTGATTTCACGAAGCAAATCGGAAAAAAATTGCAATCGAAAAGTTTTGTAACTAAAACTCGGACACATTTATAATTAGAAACTTGAATAGTGTTCTCAGACGTTTATGAAAGATTTTTTGTTTGTCAAACAAAACCGGAAGGACGAATCTCCTTGTTGACCGATTTCATTTCATTATATAATTTTGAACGACTTTGAAAAACAAATCGAAGGGTGCAAGAGTTTCAATAATATTTCATCAATTTTACAAACTTAATTTAATTTATTTATAAATTTAACAAATTTAATTTAATTTATTTTTAAATTTAACAAATTTAATTCCCGAAGTAAATTAAAAATCAAATTTTCATAGTTTTCATATGAAAATGGTAAAAAATTGCATTAGAATTTGAATAGCGAGTATAATTGACGTTACTGGAGTTTTTGGAGTTCAATATTGATTTAGACCGTGTAGAAAGGCTTTTCGCAGTAGTTAACAACAAGTTCCTAATAAACTTGGCTATTAAGCATGTGTTTCCTTCTGTCAGAAAGGGGGAGCACGAGGAGACGTGCGGTTAGCTCGGAAACTCGATTTCAAACAGAGTTTGTATGCTTTTCTCGCACTTGGCACGACTCGGCCGACTCGATGATCGTGTGCACGTGCTTAAGGCGAAAACCTATAACAGAGAGAGCGCAGTTGAAGCTTCTCTGGCACATGCTGGCCATATGGTTACTCGAAGCGTATACGCGTATGTACAGCTTTGCATGGCGCGAACTTTACTGTGGACGACACAAGACCAAGGAGATCAAAAGAGCTCGTCTATCGAGAACCCCTCTAATACTCGCTGTATTTTCGAACAAAGAGCTATACATTTTCACCTGTACAGTTTTATCTATGTACTTTCTCAGGATACGGAACGGAACGGAGTTTAACAACTCCTAAATTGAGTCGTTTGAAAAATAAAACATTTTTATCTAACTAACATGAGTGTAAGGTAAACGTCCCAATAGTTGAGCACTACTCAGTATTTTATTAGTTATAATTAATATTAACACTGAGTAAAAATACTTTGATAATTATCAAAATTATCAAAGTATTTTTAGTATTATAATTATAATTGTAATTATCGAAGAGCCTGGATATAATTTTGATAATTATCAAAGTATTTTTACTAGCCCGGAAAATATAAAAATTCTATTAGATTGAGAGAATCTTTGTTTAACTGAGCCTCCTTTATTACGGAACATTGTTTATTCATTTGAGAGGAAAAAAAACATAAATATCCAAAAACGCGTGTTTTCGAGCAACGCGGTTGCAGCTCATCGTTTTCGATAGTGCGCATTTATTTATGCTTGAGCTTGTATGAAACTTGTAAATTGTCTGAGCGCAAAATTTCGGGGCATTTCGTAATCGTCGGAAAATTTCGAATAAGACAACATATTTCCGAATTTTTTAACAGTTATTTAATATACGTAAATTTGCCGTTCAAGTTATTGGTACACGAAAAAGTTTCCTGGCCCGATAGTTGAACGCAAAAAATACATGAGATAGAACGAGATAGATGTATACGAAGCGCCGGATTGATGAATACACATAACCTCACTTTCTTTACGCATTGAGTCTTTATCATGGCGTTCAAGTATAGGGACAAACTCGTTCAACTTTAGGGACGAAAACAAATTTGCCGTTCAAGTACTGGGACATATGCGTTTATAAATGTTTTTGTACTTATTTATTATAAATATTATGTAGAATCAAGACATAATATGAGTTTTGGATAGGGGAAATGATAAGTAATCACCTACATATGAATTGAAGCTTGAATTTTTTGTTTTACTATTTTTTACATTCGAATGAACTTGTGGAAACTCTTAGACGTTCAACTATTGGGACGTTTACCTTATTTGCATTTTCATAGTGGACCTTCATTGTGAATGTGGTTGATCAAGTATTCACTAGTCAAATAACAGTCTAGGGAGAAATTTTTCGAAAAAATTATTTTTTTTACTTTTTGGATCACAGGAAAAATAATGATTACTACATTTTGAAATATTTCATTGAAAAGTACTGTCAAAAAATTATTAGGAAATGAATATTTAAGATAAAATTGGTCAATTGACTTCGTCGTCATCGGCTGATTCAATTTATAACGTCGACATCATTAGTTGAGTACGGTTTTCACGTTTTTTCATATCAAATCGCGTTTTTATCAAATAATAGTGTAGTCAAATTCTATAGTAGATAAATTTTCGAGCAATGATATTTTATAGTAGGTTTCCTCCAATTTATTTTCAAAGCATGAGCATTTTCGGGAAGGAATCTTGAGGAGTAGTGCATTAAAAAGAGTAGTAATATTTGCGAGTAGGAAAATGGGCGAAATTGAAGAGTAGGTTTATTTAAGATTAGTAATGTGAAGAGTTGGATCCTTACTCTGCCAAAACTCCATCGTTGAATTTCATTTTGATAATTTTGATGATACCTCCTTAAATGATCGTACCAAATAAATTCCAAATTAAATATAAACAATAGTATAATCACATTAGAAAGAGCTTGACAGATATTAGCGTAAAAGATGTCTCAAAAAGGTCGAAATATTTCAAATTCAAGATCTCGGTCGTACTCGAATTTCTTGCAAGTGAGCAATCGATGAGTCGAGAGGGTGCTCGTGATTGGCCACTCGACCGTGACGAGGTCATTAGACCGAGCGGGTTGAAAAGAGGCATCGAACGCCTTGACTCGGGATAATCTTTTCGGGAAAGAGGTCACGTAAAATTGAAAAAATTGGCCAACGAGTTGGTCGTGGAAGGTGCGGAACAACAAGGCCGCAGGATCTTTCGTTGGGCGAATTTCGAGCGCGTCAGGGCGAGCTTCGGCGCGATATTGATCAAGCACAGGCGCACCCCTCCTCGCACAAGGGTCTCGTAACGGAGCGAGTTGGCAGAAATCCATGCACGCTCCAATCGAGAAAGATTTCGTGTCGCGCAAGGGCTTTTTTCCACTGGGAGTCTGACTCATCGCGGTCGACTGTAGTCGGTAAAAGGAATATAACAAGTGTAGCGGTTTCGATTTAGAAATAAGAAAGACTGAAACAATCGCAAAAGTATATTATTACAAAAATTCAAATAAAAAGGGAATCGTTAAAAATATAAATGTATGTAACAATGAGTAGAAAATATTTTTACTCAAAGTAAAAATTTTGATATATTTGTGCGCATAGCGTTTTGAGAGAGAAATACACACGATAGTACTTTATTATTTCATCACAAAATACGAAATGACTCTCTCGTCTGTGATAATTACATCAAAGTCTTGGACACCTGTACTCTACTATTCGGGATCCCCATTCTTTCCTCTCTATCAGATCTCTCCGTGTTTCAATCTTGGTAGCATTCTCTCTATCAAAGCTTATTGTAAATGTTTGTTAATTATTGTTGCGATTTGGTACGCTCCTCTGTACTAATTTTACATATCCCTTTGTATAATAAATCTATCTATCTATCTATCAAATTTTCTCTACTTCCTCTCTGCGCGACTGTTTTTAGAAAAACTTTTCTATTGTCGGCGTTCTACTTATGGCATTCTCTATCGGCAAATATGAAAGTGTACAGTATATATAGGGATCAATTTAAAAACGCGTTATTTAATTACTTATTTGCAACAGATACTGAGTCGACATAAGCATAGCCAAACTGTGATGAGCCTAGTCTTAAATTATTCAACTTAGACATAATATACTGATAGACAGATACTTTACTGGAGATGTAATGATTTTTATTTTGTTAATCTATTTATTTTATTGTAAATTGCCCTAAGGGTAACCATGGCATAATAAATCAATCAATCAATCAAAGCCAAACTGTGATGAGCCTAGTCTTAAATTACTTAACTTAGACATAATATACTCATAGACAGATACTTTACTGCAGACGTAATGATTTTTATTTTGTTAAACTATGGATTTTACTGTAAATTGCCCTAAGAGTAACCGTGGCGTAATAAATCAATCAATCAATCTCTCTTCTCTCTCATTCTTGCAATTTTTCCTTCTCCCTATGGACTTACAGATTTGCGAATGATTTGATGAACCGAGGGGTGAATCTCACAAATTGTATTGTTTGTTATATTTATTTTCATTTTTATACCAGTTATTATATACTGTTGGTACTAATCACACACATTTTGTATTTTTTTATAATCCAAACTTTGCCAAAAGGAAACCAAGGCATAAATATATTATTCTATTCTATTCTCTCGATTTTTCACAATACTATGTGTATTCGCCTGACATAACCATTCCACAAGGAAAAAAGGATTACGAGGCGAAAAGCTTTTAGGTCGCGTAACTCAGCATATCGTTTAAAAAATTCAATTTTTTAAAATTCTCTTCCATTTTTGTGACCGCGAACATTTTCAGAGCGGATCGAATGAATTGACTCGGCGTCCAGAAAATCGTATTGACGTTAATTGTTCGCGATATCGTGCTGTTTCTGGTTTAGATCGTAATCTCAAGCCCGGGGGTCCGATCGCCGATGAGTCAGACCCGAGCGTGTCGAGACTTTGTCCGAGGCTAGTTTGTCGTTTCCGGTTTCTGTGTCACGCGACACAGAGGAAAGAGAGCGTGCATCGAGGAATAAAAAAAACCGTAAAAATAATACATACGGAAGAATAAAAAAGACGTTGGAAACTCCGAACCGGTTGGCTCTAAAAAAGTTTTGCAAATTGATGAAACGTCCGCTCTCTTTTGTATCTCCGCTCTATGATTACGGAGTACAGCGAAGCTCCGGGATAAATCTTTCTACTAACGTGCGAATCCTCGCGTGTTCCAGGCCGCGAGAGGAAAAGATGAAGAGATGTGGAATTCGATCCAGCAGCTCTGAGCGTCTTTCTCGCGGGAGGAAGAGAGCAAAGGAGATTGTCGACCAACATTCGTCATGGTGCGTGAGGAGACGTCGACCTCGTCTCGGCGTGCAGCTCGCGCTGTCTCTCCAATCCCAGTGGAATAGACGAGAAGCAACTCTCAAGACGAGAAGCCTCGGGGATTCGAGAATTAAAACGGAAAGCAAAACACGAAATACGGAGATGGAATAAAAACGCATAGAACTTGAGAGAAAGCACGAGACTGCACCCGTCTGCGATGATGATTCGCTCATCGTGTACCTCGAACGCTCTCGAAAATATTCTCAACGCTAATCTAAGAATTTTTCAACCCTTATTATTTTTCTAGAAGTTTCGAAATAATATTTTTTTTTCTGTCATTGGGGTAGATGTACCATTTGTGGCCACTTTGAGCGATTTCGTATATTTCATTTAGAATTTAATTAACTCTATTAGAATATTTGATAACGGAATATGAATTAATGACATCTTTAATACATCAGTTATCGAATAATCAAAAGCTAATACTTCATAAACTTACTTTAGTTTAAAAAAATAAGAAATATTAATCATATTTGCTGTTTCACCAGTAGTGGCCACAGAAATACTACTTTTTGCCATCGGTTGCACCACTTGTGATCATAATAAATAATAGTTTTGGTGGATGGAATATTATTACTATTTGCTCAATAATAAAAATAAATAAATATTTAATATTTAGTTATAAGTGTCAAAATGGCCACAAACGGTACATCTACCCTATATAGGGTAGAGGGGGGCAAAATGGCGTACTTAAGAAAATTTTCCGATTCCAAGGGGTTGTTGCAAATATGCTGAATTTTTTGTTTTTTAATCACGATTGAAGAAAACAAATTAAATTTCCAGCTGCCATGAGAAAAAATACATTTTTTAGCAAACAAAATGGGGTACCACCAAAATGTAAGAAAATTTTTTCTTTTTTATAATTTGTTAATTCATTATTAGCTTTTGAGTGTTGTTTCAAGTATCTAATTGATGATTTATTTTGATTTCTATTTGAATGTGTCTCATTCCCAAAGAAAATCATCTTGTTCTATCTGCTATGTTGGTTTTTGATTTTTTTTGTTTGGATGTTTTTTGGTATCACAAAATATAATGTTCTTGGCAAAGAAAATGCTATTTGATGTTAAACTTTACCAAATTTTGAAATATTAAAAATTTTCACCAAATTTTTGGGGTACCCCATTTTGCCATTTTTGGTTTTTGATTTTTAGTTTTGTTTAAATGTGTTTTGGTATCACCAAATATAATGTTCTTGGCAAAGAAAACGCTATTTGATATTAAACTTTATCAAATTTTGAAATATTAAAAATTTTCACTACATTTTTGGGGCACCCATTTTGCCTCCCTCTACCCTACATAAGGAATTTTTTAAATAATTCGTTAAACATTTTTAACTAATAAATTACCGTTCTTTAAATTCCATTCCCATTTTTTAATTTACACTTTACTTTGAATCTAAACGATGTAATAATGTTAATCTAAAAGTAGTACAGGTCGGTTGTATCTTGTACAAAAAAGGAGAAATTTTCGAATTTACTTTATTTGGTCTTGAAAATTCTTCGACATTTCCACGCGTATATTTTCGTTGCGCAACTGCCAGAGATACTGGAGAATCTCGTAGAGAGGAGTGAGAAGCTCGATGCACCTCGCGCGCTATTCTCGCATTTACGACCAGCGACGAAATGGACCACGTCGAATGCGCGTTCGGAGCACGACGAAGAAATTTACGACAGCTGTTTGCGGCAATCGGATGCAGCAACGCTTTCCCAGAAATGAAGAAAAAAAATAAAGTAAAAAAACGCTCTGGCAAATTCTCGATTTTTGTTAACTTCAACTGGTTGTAACGAGATAACGGTCTAATCGGCAGTATACGCATGAATCAGAACGTCCTCGGAATCGTTGCTGATAACACTAACGACAAAACATAACAGTTTCTGCATTTATGCGCATACGCGATTTAAATATTGCGCACGAATTTTTTCCACACTTTAAACCCTAATTTTTTTTTTTTTAAATTCATTTCGCATTAACGTATTTTAGTAAATATTGCAAAGTGAAGCTTCACCGAAAATTTACTTAAAAAATTATTTCAGGATTTTTTTACTCCAAAATGATCATAAATCTTATTAATATGGTGCTCGATTTGTTTAGTAATCACAAATTTTTAAAATATAATAATTACGATTATTTTTATTTAATTTAAGAATTCTTAATATAATACGAACGTTTTTATTGTTATATTGTTCTTCATTATAATAATTACTTTTTTAATAATTACTAATATTTACTGTAATCCCTTATCATGTGTTGTGGAACAATATTTATTATTTTTCTATCTCTACGTAAATATATATAGAGATAAAAATTTCACTCGCCTATAGCTGAATGTTTACTGTACCAGATCCGGTTTAGATAGGTCAGGGAGTTATGTCTCACGTAGAGAGAAAAAGACGAGTCGGATGAGAAAGAAAAAACCGGTGAGACGTTCCATGAATACCTGCAAAGGAAATCTTGCCGACCGGCGTAACTCCAGAACGAGACGAGAGGATTTCACTCGCATTCGGATAAGCCTGGCCCGGAGCCAAAGGGTCAATGCGACAGTGCTGCAACTCTCTTTATTCTTGAGCTCTGTTTCCGTTGTTTTTTTCTGCTTCATTTTTCTCCACGTTTGCTCGTAATTTGTCTACGCCAGCGTGTGTCGATCGAACAATTCCACGAGTATCTCGTTGCGATGCGTATCGCGACATTGTTATTCTCGTCGGCATACGTAACGTCGCTTCCACGTCGACGCGAAGATCGCAAAGTCTAGGAGCGCGCGAGGATGCCATTGAAATGCCATCACGCGGAAAACTTCTCGAAACCGGTGATCCGAGAAACGTAATTTACATGGAGCGATCGAGAAATTGGCTTTGAACGATCGCCATCCTGAGCTCGAGTTGCGTGTCGAGTCGAATCTAGTTCAAAAAGTATTCTACGCCTAATTTTGTGCTCGGATTTTTTTTTTTTTTTTTTTTTTTTTTTTTTTTTTTTTTTTTTTTTTTTTTTTTTTTTTTTTTTTTTTTTTTTTTTTTTTTTTTTTTTTTTTTTTTTTTTCATAATCGTTCTCACTACAATAAGGTAAATCCGTAAAAGTATTCATGAACGTTTTATTTACGCTTGAGGCGATAAAAAAAATGTATCGTATGCGTGTAAGGTAAATTCCCTTACGAAGCGCGTCAAAGGCGTTTATAATAAGCTGTGACACGCCGTAAGAAAGTAATGAGCGCCCTTGATGTATCACGCGGGCAGGCGAGCATATTTTTCTTCTTTTTTTCACCACTTGCCACGTTAACGATTGTCGCGCACTCTCGAGGGCTTCGATCGCGCGTGTTCTTAAAAAAAAAGTTGCACACAAAGAGTACTCCCGTGGGTCGTAACGCGATTGTCGGTGAAAGGCAGCGGGGAAAGAAAAAGAGGAGAGAACGTCGATACGCGATTATTTATACCAACATTTTTTCCTGTCTATCGTAACCCACTCACGAATATCGATGGAGAAAAAAACTGCTGAGGAACTTTCTCATTCAAAAATTGTCAAAGGCGTAAAAATGTTGAAATAAAATCTAAATTGTTTAAAAACATTTTAAGAGCAATGGCAGTCACGTGACCATCCCGATTTCGTAAATTACGGATTTATCAATTAATAAATGAATTTTTATCAAAAATTGGACCGTATTGCTGTTCTTTGGATCGAAAAGAATGTATCATAGCTTTTTTGAGCTGAAATTTTCAATATTTAGGGAGAAATCTGTAGAGAAAAATGTTCGCTTGCACTGACCCCTTGTGATTGTTCTCTACAGATTTCTCCCTCAATATTGAAAAATTCGGCTCAAGAAAACGGTGATACATTCTTTTCGATCTAAAGAACGTATGTACGGTTCAGTTTTTGATGAGAACTTACTTATTAATTAGTAAATATGTTATTTCCGAAATCTAGTAACTTTTGGATTGCCATTGCTCTTACGGATTCTTCCTCAATATTGAAAAATTCAGCTCAAGAAAACGGTGGTACATTCTTTTTGATCCAAAGAACGACGATACGTTCCAATTTTTTATTACAATTCACTGATTAATTAGTAAATATGTTATTTCCTTAATCTAGTAACTTTTGGGTTGCCATTGCTCTTACGGATTTCTCCCTCAATATTAAAAAATTCAGCTCAAAAAAGTGGCGATACATTCTTTTCAATACAAAGAACGGATGTATGGTCCAATTTTTGATCAGAATTTACTTAATTAGTAAATATGTTATTTCCGAAATCTAGTACCTTTTGGATTGCCATTGCTCTTACGGATTTCTCCCTCAATATTGAAAAATTCAGCTCAAAAAATCGATGATACATTCTTTTTATTTATTTTTTTTTTATTTTATTTTTTTTTTTTTTTTTTATTTATTTATTAATTGATAAATCCGTAATTTACGTAATCTAGTAACTTTTTGGTTGTCATTGCTCTTACGGATTTCTCCCTCAATATTGAAAAATTCATAAGGCGATTCTTTCCATAAGGCGATACATTCTTTTTGATCCAAAGAACGGCGATACGGTCCAATGTTTAACGACAATTTATTTATTAATTGATAAATCCGTAATTTACGTAATCTAGTAACTTTTTGGTTGTCATTGCCCAAAAACACTTTGAATGCATGGAAAAAATCAATGCAACGTCACGACTCGTAAATTCTTTTCAATTCCAAAATAAATTAATCGGTGATTACCGTTGAAGAGTCTTTGGACGATGAGCGTACATTTTTTCTTCGCGTGTGCAATGTCCCGCAAAGTCTCGAGTGTTGAAGCGTAGACTGGAGAGCGAGTTTGCACAGCGCTATAAATGTACGGACTCGAAGGACTGCACGGGTTCACGTATATAGCGTGTGCGCGATAAATTTGCTCTTCCCTCGGTCGGACGGTGTGCAATATCCATAGTAGAAGTGTAGTAGCCTCTTATCTCAAATCTCCAAGGTCAATGCAGGATTTTATATATGAATGGGTTAGGAATACGCGAGGAGTAAAAAAAAATCCGACGTTATTTCCGCAGCTATCCGAATTAATTACGAAAACACTAATTTTCTCGCATATTTATCGTTCAGATTACATTACGAGCTCGATTTAATTTCAACCGAGAGCTTTTTTCATTAGAATTCCACGTTAGTACTACATAGGAAACTGTTTGTTTCGATGGAAGAGGAGATAAAAAAATGTTCCAAGCGTAGAAAATCAATGTAAAGGTTAAACAAAATTGTTTTCATTGATCATTAAATTACGACCATTTAAAAAAGTCATTTATTTATTTTTAAGAGATTTACTGCCAGAAATTTTTTAATTTTTTCATTAAACTCAACGTACTACATAGGAAACTGTTTCCATGGAAGAGATGAAAAATGTTCCAAGCGTAGAAAACCAATGTAAAATTTAGACCAAATTGTTTTCATTGATCATTAAATTACGACCATTTAAAAAAGAAAAAAAAGTCATTTATTTATTTTTAAGAGATTTACTACCAGAATTTTTTTATTGTTTTCATTAGACTTTCACATACTACATAGGAAATTGTTTGTTTCGATGAAAGAGGAGAGAAAAAATGTTTCCAGTGTAGAAAATCAATGCATAGTTTAAACAAAATTGATCATTAAATTACGACCATTTAAAAAAGTCATTTATTTATTTTCAAGAGATTTACTACCAAAAATTTGTTAATTTTTTCATTAGAATTCAACGTACTACATAGAAAACTGTTTCGATGGACGAGGAGATAAAAAATGTTCCAAGCGTAGAAAAAATCAATATAAAATTTAAACAAAATTGTTTTCATTGATCATTAAATTACGACCATTTGAAAAAGAAAAATGTTATTAATTTATTTATAACAAATTTACTACCAGAGATTATAAAATAACGTGACGGAAGCACGACCGAACTAACGCTGAGCATTGAAGGAAGTCCCAGGAGACAAAGTTGCATAGTCAACTTTATGGACGTACATGCATCGTGTCGTCTCACTATTCCGCTTACGCGGCACACGTGTATCGCAACATGCGTGAATACGTAAAGAAGGAGGCACGATCGCGTGGAATGTCAACTAGCGGGAGAAGAAGAATGAAGGGATTGAAAAGAAAAAATAAGTGCGAGGCCTCTGACGTGTTTACGTTGACACGAGGGGCTTTGAAAATGAAAGAAAACTGATTCTTTCCACTTTTCGTTAGATCTAAAACCCCCCAAAAAATCTTCAACGATCCTGCTATTAATTTTCAATTAGAAAAATCCTTTGACAACGCTACAAACACGATGTGCACGAAAATAAAAATTCTTAAGAATTTTTACTCCAAAAAAAAGTCTCCAGTGAATATCTGAAGATTTTCGTGTGTTCGAAAATTTACTGACTTTACTGCCAGTAACCCACATTAGTATAAAATTCCGTTTAACGAGTGTCCGGGCTGTATGTATTCGGTTTTTCAGTACTGTCAGCCAATTTCCGGACACGCTCTTAAAAATCCAAATTCCGTCAGCCACGAAACGAATCCTTTGTTCAATAGATCGAACGTTTCGATTCTTCATTTTATCTGTGTCATTCGATACGGATTTTGCGAGTCTACGATGTTTGAGATATCGATACGCGCGAGAGAAACGTTCAGGCGCACGCATGTGTACGAGTAAAAAAATTGTGCGCCCGGGATCGGTGGCATCTAGTTGTCTCCCTCGCTCTTCTAACGCCACACCTATCCGGGCGAAGGAGATATCGAGGCGGTACATAAACCACCCCCTGCATAGCCGGCTTCGAGAGACGGCCATGTGCAGCACAGTCGTGAACCGCCGCCCCTATTCGTGGATAAACGCCACACCTTCAACCCTTTCCGTCAGCCCTTCGAGGAAGCAGAGCCGGAGCACCTTGTGAAAATTCAGAAACGTCAAGAATCCGTCTGCGATCGAGGACAAATGAGAATTCAAAGAACAAAAACGGTCGTTCGAAGAAAGTAGTTGTACGAGCTCGTTTACAAGATAATGACAACTCGATAATGAGCCGCTCGTTAAAAATTTGAGTAATTGGAAATACGTTGAAATGTTGCGTTCGTCTGAACGAGGTCTCCCTCGGTACGAACGGATGCGAATATAAAAACAGCCGTTACACCGTTAGGCCGTAGTATCATGTATAGTAGTATCGTACACACGAGAGCGAGAATCACTCGATTCTCTCTATCATAAGACG
Source organism: Cremastinae sp. B BG-2022a (assembly GCA_030522605.1). Lineage (NCBI taxonomy): Eukaryota > Metazoa > Arthropoda > Insecta > Hymenoptera > Ichneumonidae > Cremastinae sp. B BG-2022a. The sequence goes on from JAPYYX010000889.1 coordinate 40,103, forward strand.
ACGGCTATCCCCAACACGAGCGTATCCCACTCGTAAGAACTACGAGCACACACAGGCTCGTGGTTATTTCCTCGAGTTGAGACCATTGGTTCGCCTTGTCAAGACGTCAATCACTTTTTCGAGCTCGCGACCGGATTTTTCGGAGCGTATGCACACGAGGAGTAATCGAATTTATTCGTAAACTCACCGTCTCCGAAGCGATGAAACAGAGAGGCGCGTGTCGCCGCATAGTTTCCTCGTAAAACGCCCTGCTAAATTTTTTTTCACAACGCGGGGCCACCTCACTTGTCTTCTAACTTACGCATCGACGAATATATCCGAGACGCGACAGTTGAGATAAATTTATTGTCCGTTTTATACAGAGAACGAGGAGCGACTCGATCGTCGACGGTAGACATCCGTTTCACCGTGATTATTGCGGTACGATCACCATAAAGGCTTGATTGAAAATGTTTTATCGAAACACACACACTCGGGAGGAGAAACGGGAAAATGGCGTTGCTCCGCTTACGCTACTCCAACTGGAACTGTGCCCGACACTCGAACGCGCGAGAGTGGCGCCGATTACGCGCGCAGCGAAATTCGGTACTAGAATAACATTTCCCGTCGGCTAATCAGGCTTGCCAGTGCTGCTCCCAGGCAAAGTCGTCACGTCTGAAGAACAAAAAAACTAGAATTGTGAGAACGAAATTGTCGCGTCATCTGACGCGATAATACCAGAAAATGAAGACGAAAATAATCGTCGTTATCATGCGAGTTTTTTATTTTCCAGGATTTTATAAAAAAAATATTTTTTCTGTACACATTCAGTGTTGGGAAAAATTGTTTACTTTTCGATCAAGAATATTTTGCAATTTTCAGAATTTTAATTGACTATTGGCACACTAAAATACATTTTTTTTACAAACTTTTCGAAAGTTCGATAAATAACTGCTTTATTGTTCGTCGATAATCAATCGCATCTAGCCGCGCGCGCGATGTACTTGTAAGTGGTTACTGCCGGTGTTTATCGAAAATTGACGTTTCTCCAAAATAAATTGTAATTGCGATTCATTAGAAAGAATTCATCATAAAACAGTCAAATTTTATTAATAACTAATTAATCAAACAATGGCAGATGAGGCAGAACAGGTAGGAAAACTATTGAATAACAAATTGCGATTGTAACTTATAAACATAACCTCCAAACAATTGTTTTCTGCAGGTTCCAGCTATAAACGTGAAAGAGCCCCTGGATTTGATCAGACTGAGTCTGGACGAAAGAATATACGTAAAAATGCGCAACGAGCGGGAGCTTCGCGGACGATTACACGTAAATTACTTATAACTCTAATACTAAAAAGAAAAAAAAAGAATTGACAATTGAATAATATGAATAATTTTTATAGGCATACGATCAGCATTTGAACATGGTACTCGGTGAGGCAGAAGAAACGGTAACAACTGTCGAAATTGATGAGGAAACTTACGAAGAAGTGTATCGTACGACTAAAAGAAATATTCCAATGTTATTCGTCAGAGGTGACGGTGTCATTCTTGTATCGCCACCGAGCATGAGAACACAAATTTGAATCTACCACTTTATTTTCATGTAGGTTAAGGTATACCCGTGTTCTCCAAATTAATAAGACTACAAATATACTAATTTTTACAAAACTACAAAAAATTCGATTTATTAAAATTTATATAAAAAATATAGAATACTTCACGAATTTTTGAAAGTTTCTTTTAGTAGAGGGTTGGATCTGGGGGTTGTATTTTTTTCAAAAGCTCCCGTAATCTGCGTTGTAAGATCAATAATTCTTTGTTCTTTGAGTTTCATGAGGTGCGAAACTTTTTCTTTTTCTAAAACTATACCCGTGTTCTCCAAATTAATAAGGCTACAAATATACTAATTTTTACAAAACTACAAAAAATTCGATTTATTAAAATTCATATAAAAACTAGAATACTTCACGAATTTTTGAAAGTTTCTTTTA